>VFFE01004979.1:67344-223182 GCA_008921705.1 Burhinus oedicnemus
TTCCTCAGGGGTCGGTACTGGGACCAGTACTATTTAACATCTTCGTTGGCGACATGGACAGTGGGATTGAGTGCACCCTCAGCAGGTTTGCCGATGACACCAAGCTGTGTGGAGCGGTCAACACGCGGGAGGGAAGGGATGCCATCCAGAGGGACCTGGACAGGCTTGAGAGGTGGGCCCATGCCAACCTCATGAAGTTCAATAAGGCCAAGTGCAAGGTCCTGCACATGGGTCAGGGCAATCCCAAGCACAAATACAGGATGGGCAGAGAATGAACTGAGAGCAGCCCTGAGGAGAAGGACTTGGGGGTGTTGGTGGATGAGAAGCTCAACAGGACCTGGCAATGTGCACTTGCAGCCCAGAAGGCCAGCCACATCCTGGGCTGCATCAAAAGAAGTGTGGCCAGCAGTTCAAGGGAGGTGATTCTGCCCCTCTACTCTGCTCTCGTGAGAGCCCACCTGGAGTACTGTGTCCAGCTCTGGAGCCCCCAGCATAAGAAGGACATGGACCTGTTGGAATGGGTCCAGAGGAGGGCCACAAAGATGATCAGAAGGCTAGAGCACCTCTCTTATGAGGACAGACTGAGAGAGTTGGGGTTGTTCAGCCTGGAGAAGAGAAGGCTCTGGGCAGACCTTATAGCAGCCTTCCCAGTAGCTGAAGGGGACCTACAAGAAAGCTGGAGAGGGACTTTTTACAAGGGCATGTAGTGATAGGACGAGGGGTAATGTCTTCAAACTGGAAGAGGGTAGATTTAGAATAGATATTAGGAAGACATTTTTCACTATGAGGGTGGTGAGGCACTGGAACAGGTTGCCCAGGGAAGCTGTGGAAGCCCCATCCCTGGAAGTGTTCAAGGCCAGGTTGGATGAGGCTTTGAGCAATCCGGTCTAGTAGGAGGTGTCTTTTCCCATGGCAAGGGAGTTAGAACTAGATGATCTTTAAGGCCCCTTCCAACCTAAACCACTCTATGATTCTATTATAAGAAAAGACAGGTCAGTCCAGGGGACAGCATGCTTAGCAGGGCTTCAGAAGAAACGCAGTCATGCAACGTGACCTGGACAGTCGTTTCCCCACTCTGAGCTGCAGTCTTCCCAACATTTTTCAACCTAGTGAATTTACACACTTTTTGGATCAGGGGCTTTCTCTTAGCCTCTTATACCTGTACAGGCTAGTCCATAGCCATCATGACCTCTGTCAATGCCTCTAAGCACTGCTACAACTGATACATACAACCTGATTTCTAGATGATGGCCCTCAAACCTTCATGGGTCTAGACCCATTTTCTGATGGGAATCTGGTTAACCACATAACATTTAGAACAACCTGTGCCTACCACTGCCTACAGTTTTTCTATGTATCTCTGTATATAACACCACTGTTCAAATTAAAGGGTCCTTAAATACCTAAAACATGTTTAAACATGGTTTAATGGGCCTTTCTTTATATACATATATACACTTCTTTTTTTTAAATATATAGAGATGTAGAAGAATGCAAGCAGCAGGCTCTTGGGTATGTAACTGGCATTTTATAAAGGTCACCTTTTCATGCAGAAAGACAGACTGCTGAAGGTTAATTTAATTAAGTTCTACGTTTATCCAAACTCTCCAAAGCAAGGACTTTAATAACATCCTTAAATAACAGCCAGCATTTTTAAAAGAACTTTGAGGATGTGATGATAAGTCTCAGAGCAAGATGGAGAAAATCAACTGCATTGTACATGTTTTATTTCTCAATTCTCTTAGAGAATTTTCTTGTGGTTGGTTTTGTTTGGTTGTGGGTTTTTTTTTAAATTTAAAAAACAAAAAAATGTTGGGAGTAGTTTACTGCTTCTGAGCTTCTGCGGTTACCATTCCAAAACTTCGGTGTAACAACAAGCATTCACAACTTAGCCTATACAGGCCTTTGGATGGCAATGACAGGCCCTCAGTCAGGACCTTTGTGCTGATGTGTCTTAACACAAAACCTAGCAGAAGAAATCCTGTAGAATTAAAACAGCCAAAATCCTGTCAAAAGCCAAAGTAATTTCAACCATTACATTTCTGGGTGCTTGCTGCAAGCATGCAACAAAATACAGTGAAGCACATGAGAGCCTATCGCTCTCTTGAATTCAAGACAGTGTCTAACACATGTATCCCATCTGCATTAGGATACTCTATCCTGCACCAGCTTATTTAGGCCCCAGGGTTGTCACACACTCTGGATAGGGTGCTCTTATTCCTGTGAACTCACAAGAAGAAAAGAAGAAAGAATGGTCCAGGAAAAAACCCAGCAGTGCCATCTGCTTCCACCAGGCAGGTATAGGAGGATCAGCTCTCATGGTAGTAAGGGCAAATGGTTACACTGTTCCCAGCTGAAAAGGTTAGAAGATACTGCCACTTCCCCCATGTCCTATATATCACATGCCAAAAGTTAACACTAGACAGCTGTAATTTTTAGTTAAGCTTTGTTACACAGCACTAATTCTGATGCATTTACGATCACCAGATCTGCAAAATGACACAAGGAGACAGTGCCCTGCACTGACACCAGGACAAAAAAATGGCTTTTCAACACTGCAATTTAAACATGTTGCTCACAGAAACGGAATAAAAGGAAGGTAACAGCCCTGTGCAAAGGACAACTAGCACAGCAGAGAACTCTTCATTCTTCAGGAAATATTTTAAAGTTCCTTGCTCTGCACAGACCTGACAGATAACCTGCAAACAGAAGACTGAGCAATAAGCAGGCACCTGCTTCAGGGTATCCTCTCCAACCCACAATGCTGGGTCAACCTGTAGAGAGAAGCAGTGGCTGAGATGGCTAGTGAGCCAGGAGAACAATGTTCTCCTCTTCAGATTTTCTTATGAAAAGCATACAACAGGGTCTGGTTTCATACCAAACTTCAGAGGAGTCAGGGGGAACAGCCACAGCCTTTTGCCACCTAGAGAAACCCTGGCAACATATTGTGTTCTCAGATACCCAGCTGTTCCCATCTAATAAATGCACACAAAAAGCCCACCAGGGTCTATGCCATGTACAGCACTGTTAAAAATAGACTACTTATAAATAACGATTCCCTACCACAGATTTCATTAGCAGCAGATATCTACTGTCCAGACCAATTAAAGCAATTATAAACTCTGTTTCTGCAAAGAGGAACTACATAATCTCTAGGAGGCATACCACCCTCTATGCATAGATCCAGTGTAGGCCAGATCCTATTATATGAATTATTGGGGGGTTACTGGCAGATTCCCAATGAAATCAGTTTACACCAAATTGACAGCAGGGGAAGTCTCTCATTTCCCATGTTGCTGCAAACACTTCTGTCCTCCCACTAGCTCTACACATTTAATTAGATCCCTCAGCATGGTGAAGGAATTCACTGCAATTCATTGAACTATACATAGCCAAGCCACCAACATCTGCTCCTGTTAAGAACAGGAGACAACCGTCACTTCCAAAATTTGTTCCCTAGGACCTGCCCTTCCTCAAATGCAGCAGTGGTCTTTTCAATCTGGTGTGATCTATCAGGAAGTTTTTTGGCATTCCTTGCAAATGGAGGGGGTTAGGGAGAAGAATTGGAAATAATCTGCGTATCTCCTAACATACCACATGCACACATACAGGTCTTCACAAATACCTTGTGATTTGCAAGAGGTGGAAGGTGATTCATCATGCTAGTTGGTCAGATCAGGTAGAGAGAGAAACAGGACGTACAGAGGTAGTCTCTCTGCCCAGCTCAAAGTCTTGACCTATGGGTCAATATGGCTGACCAAACTATGTAACTTCATTATCAGGCATTGACTCCTGAAAGTATAAATATTTCCCACAGTTTACAAAAGGTGAAAATATAGTCTCCTTTAACTAGAGGCTGGATTAGTTCATTAGATGGGGCTGCATCTCATATAAATTTGTAAAAGTTTATTTTTATATAATAAAAAACAAGTATTTGTGAAGAAACAGGAATCCTCTTCTAGTGTTTTCTCATACATACATATCAGTAATAAAATACAATACATACATTCATAAGTTTACATTTGTATTACCTTTAACATCCCTGTGCACATTTGTCAGTCTCTTTACGTGCCTGGAGAAGTTAACTTCGAACTTTTCTCTCCTGAAAAAAGGAAATTATCTCGGAGGATCCTTGTCAGAAGCTAAGGATGAGAATCCTTGTTATTCCTACTAATTCCCCTTGTGCTTGTCTTCTTGGAAGATCTCTCCAGAGAAGTACAGAGACAGCATCAAGTTTCAGGCAAATGTTTCCACCAAAATAAGATGGTGAAAAACCATCTAACCCAAAACTATTGACTCATTTAGGTTAAATTTGCCAGGCTTTGTCAGCTTACAAAAAACAAGCCCTGGGCAACAGAGCCTCCCTCTCCGTCCCTGTTGTGCCTTGTAGTTTGATTCTCAAGCATCTCAAAGACTGAGCTTGAGCTGATGCTTTTCTCACAGCCAGGACAGTTGTAACATCTAGGTCAAATCCTTCCCATACCAACACAAAGCAGGGATTTGAGCCAGTCTCCCACAATTTAGTAGCGTACACTAACAACTGAGCAGTTTGGAGCAAGCCTCTCAATTGCTCCCAGAGAAGTTGTGCTATTTGACATAAACAAGTCCACACTTGGTGGCCAGAGGAAACAGGAGAGAAGAAAGAACACAAGCACATGGCCAACCACCAGGATGTTCATTTGCAAAGTAAGAATCTACATTGCAATCTTTGCCATAGATGACCACAGAGGCAGATGTCATTTATGCACCCCTAGTCATGCTCCCATTAGAATTTAAACTGAGTTCTAATGGGAATTTAAATTGAATTCTAAGGCCAGCAATGCGCCCTTGTCGCCACAAAGGCCAATGGAATCCTGGGCTGCATAGGGAAGAGTGTGGCCAGTAGGTCGAAGGAGGTCATTCTCCCCCTCTACTCGGCACTGGTGAGGCCACAACTGGAATACTGTGTCCAGTTCTGGGCTCCCCAGCTCAAGCGGGACAGGGAACTACTGGAGAGAGTCCAGTGTAGGGCAACAAAGGTGATTGGGGGATTGGAGCACCTCCCTTATGAGGAAAGACTGAGAGCTGGGACTCTTTAGGCTGGAGAAGAGAAGGCTGAGGGGAGACCTTATTCTTGCTTAGAAGTATCTAAAGGGTGGGTTGAAGGAGGATGGAGGCAGACTCTTTTCAGTGGTTCCCAGTGACAGAACGAGGGGCAACGGGCACAAGCTGAAACATAGGAAGTTCCATTCAAACATAAGAAAAAACTTCTTTAGGGTGAGGGTGACAGAGCACTGGAACAGGCTGCCCAGGGAGGTTGTGGAGTCCCCTTCTCTGGAGGTTTTCAAGACCCGCCTGGATGCAGTCCTGAGTAACATGCTCTAGGCATTCCTGCATCAGCAGGGGAGTTGGACTAGATGATCTCTAGAGGTCTCTTCCAACTCTAAAAATTCCATGATTCCGTGAATTTGCAGTGCCAGATCCTCGCATGCAAAAATAAAAATAAAAATTGAAGCACACTCATTTGAGGCAATAGGGCAATATAGACACTTAACTACAAATTTTATGTTATCTGCTTGGCTAAACCAAGAGCATCTCTGTCTTCTCTGGAGCTCTGGGTGTTTATGCCACTTAAGCAGCTGACCCCTCATTTTCTTTTTGGGTCAAAAAAAAAAAATCTTTTAAATATGTCAGCTGGAATAAAGCCACACTAGTCTTAGACTCAGAAGAGAAAACAATATAATCTCTGATGTTTACTATTTATCTACATGACCTAAGATGTTATAAGATACATTCCCATATTTCTGCTCTTATTGAGAATTTTAATATTACTCCCCTGAGACCCCTGCTTCCCTAGTAGCAAATGCTTTCCAATGAGTTGCAAGAAGACAATTTGATTTTAGAGGAATTGCCAGCCACTAGCATTTGGCATAAATCAATCTGCTTGTTTGTTGTTAACTAAAACACACACAGAGGAAAAAGGGAACAAACTGCATCAAGCTGCATGTTAAAATCATGTCACTTAACATGCTCAGATACTACACTGACAAGGAAGAAATACCAAACAATAATGCAATTACTTTAAATGTACGATTATAGAGGAAATCCCAGAAACACGAACTTCGGCAGAGCTACCATTTCATCCAAGGTCTTAATTTTCTTCAAATACATCTCCCCTTAATATAAAAAGCGACCTTTTCTCCTTTATGACGTACTCAAGACATCAGTAAAACTAAATAGGTAGCACAGTACTCCAATTAAGCTCTTAATCAGTAAAAGACATTTAGTTCTCCCTTTAAACACACATTTAATCACTATTCTTTCTATATACAAATGAAATCAATTCTTGTGGTGTTTTATAGAGGGGTTTTTTGAGCGAGATTCTTTTTTTTTTAAAATGCAGTTATGTAAGTGTTACACCATTACTGGAAAAGCAAGTATGTTTGTGAAGTGCAGAAAAGCTATGAAATAATAATGGGGGGGAGAAGAGGGGGACACACAGGGGACAGAGGGAGCACAGAGGATGTTATATGGCCAAACATGGTTTAATTGTCTGAAGAGAGAAAAATATAGAAGTAAACAACAGAATAGTTCTAAAAAGGTTTTCAAATAACAGAAAGATAGCCTTTAAGCACTAACGAGTTCAAACGCTTCAAAAGATACGAGTCATTGGGGGCAGGTTCTTAATACATCGCCTTTAATTTTGACAGTATCTTGTCAAGCTCATAGCCTGACATTGTGCCAAGCTTTTAACTTCCACTGCAAACTTAATTATGAAGCAGCATCTGATATTTAGCAATGGTACTTAAAAAACTGTTTTTTAAAAATTTAACTACAACAACTTTAGTATGGTTTCATTAATATTCTCATCTGATTAATATCAGAGCACAGAACAAGAGAGAAAACTAACAAAGTACGCATCTTGTTCTCAAATTAAGGATAATCTAGAAAATACACTACACAGTTATGTAGTTCATCTTCCCAATTCCATTCATTTCAAATAGCAGATTATAATAATAGCTTTGATACACACCACAGCGTGTTCAATGCTGAGGCTTCACTGGCAAGGAAACAGATGTATGTGGTGAATGGCTGGAGGGGAAGGAAGGAAATTTTCTAGCATTGTATAGTCTAATTTATGCCTAGATTATAAGTCTTTGAAAGCATAATATTGCTCTTAAAAAGAAGGGCTATTCGTATGGTAAATAATACTTGGGGGGGAGGGGAGAAAACTAACTCCAAAAAAATCTCACCCAGTGGAATCATTTGTACTCCTCCCACCCATGTTCCTCGTACTAAAGAAAAAAAAAAATCCACTTGCTAGTACCCACAAACCACAGGTGGAAGTTTTCTCAATGTATCCAAAATACCAAGTGATCCACTACCTGAAAAAGCAGTCTATCAAAGCACCTTCCATGTGTCCATAGTCAAACAAGCAGGAATCTGATATTCTCAGTTTTACTCATGGGTCATCCATCAACTCACCTTGACCCTAGGAAAGTCACCTGGAACAAATGAGCAAAACACTAACAGCTCGCAGCACAGCTTGTAGAGCCCTGGGAAGAATCAGTTTTCAGAAATTTGTATGGACAAAGGCACTTAAAAACTAGGCCAAAAGAAAGCACAGCAGCAGCACTTGTCATGTGTGCCAATTCTGATTGCAGAAAGAGCACAAGTCCATTAGAAAGGGTTTCAGCTCTTCTACGCTGTCACCTCCCATATGTCTTCAGGTATCAGTTTATCTCTACTTCTATCAACTAGATAAAAAGAAATCAAAAGCATGAAGGGGTCAGAGGCATCTTGCCACCTATGCACAAATGGATTTAATAAATAAATCCATAAAGAGATAAAAATTAGGAGGTCAGTATTAATTACACAGTTACTAAGAGTGCAAGTTCTAGAAAAGCACAGATGCATCTCTGCCATTTCAAAAAGCCTCTCCTCACAACATTTTTCCACCACCCACACAGCACTTCTGGACCCAATACATATTAAAGCATACACAGTTGTGTGTGCTCACAGCAGGCACTGTAAGAGCTTAGCAGCAGCAGTGGGGATGGTATGGATGGACTCTCTCAATCAGACAAACCAGAACATATCCTGAAGAAAAACTTGCTACTAGACAGCATGATGCTTCTGCTACCATATCAGGTCACTGGCACTGTAAATACCTTGCAAACCTACCAGGGCTTATCTGGATCAAGATACAAATTAACTCAGGACTCTGGTATACATTTTGTCTTTGCATCCTCTCCCTAGAACAGTCTGGTCCTTCCAAGAAAAAACAAGCATAAACTTAAGTTCTACTTTAAACAGTGGAGAGCCTCTTAAATACTTAAAATACTTTGTACTTCCAGACTCAAGTTCACAGGCACTGCTCTGTGGGCCATGCTATTGGGAACAGG
This sequence comes from Burhinus oedicnemus, assembly GCA_008921705.1. Lineage (NCBI taxonomy): Eukaryota > Metazoa > Chordata > Aves > Charadriiformes > Burhinidae > Burhinus > Burhinus oedicnemus. Next base: position 75,729 of record VFFE01004979.1, read on the forward strand.
CATAGAGGAGCCTCACCACCTTCAGAAGAAAGCGCTTCTGGAACACCACACAGGTGGGTATAGGCAGCTGAGATTAATCTCTCATTCAAGAGGGCAGGAGACACACCATGCAAGCGACAGGGTGCCCCAGAGATCTGTGCCGTAACCACTGTGTCTGCAAAAAGCTATGAGGAACTCAGTCATGCAGTGGCTGGTTGGCAAACCCCATCTGCCTGCCTTCCTACGGGCCAAGCAGACAGCAAGTTATTTTGCCCCAACAGCACCTCCTGCTTTCCATAGCTACTGGAATTCAAGGCCATCACAGGACAAAAAGCATCACTGTACACAAACAGAATTGAGCACTACCAAAGGACGTCTGCCCCTGTTTTTGTATTGGTGGGTGGAGGGGAGCAAAAGTCAGCAGGAGTCATGTATGAGGGAAGTGAGGAAATCCCACAAGTGAGATGAACCTCCTCTCCAACAGCTTCACGATAAAAAGTCAAATAAGGCTGTAAGTGAAGTGATCTTCAGCAGCACTCACCAAGAAGACAGTTACTTGCAATAACTTTCTGCATGTCTGGGCAGCTCAGGCAGAAGAAGCTGCAGGCCCCTCTCTTTTAAGGCTGTCAGCACTGCACAGCAGCAGCACTAGCACAGAAAACCAGGTCTTAGAATCATGTCGGTTGGAAAAGACCTTGAAGATCTTCAAGTCCAACCATCAACCTAACACTGTCAAGTTACCACTAAACCATGCCCCTCAGCACTACATCTACACGTATTTTAAATACCTCCAGGGATGGGGACTCAACCACTTCCCTGGGCAGCCTGTTCCAATGCACGATAACCCTTTCTGCGAAGAAATTTTTCCTTATATCCAATCCAAACCTCCCCTGGCACAACTTGAGGCCACTTCCTCTTGTCCTATCACCTGTTACTTGGGAGAAGAGATCGACATGCACCTCCCCTACAACCTCCTTTCAAGTAGCTGTAGACAGCAATAAGGTCTTCCCTGAGGCTCCTTTTCTCCAGGCTAAACAACGCCAGTTCCCTCAGCCCCTCCTCATAAGACCTGTGCTCTAGACCCCTCACCAGCTTCGCTGCCCTTCTCTGGACATGCTCCAGTATCTCAATGTCTTTCTCGTAGTGAGGGACTCAAAACTGAACACAGTATTCGAGGTGGGGCCTTACCAGTGCCAAGTACAGGGGGACAATCACTTCCCTAGTCCTACTGGCCACAATATCCCTGATACAAGCCAGTATGCTGTTTGCCTTCTTGGCCACCTGGGCACACTGCTGGTTCATATTCAGCCAGCTGTCAACCAATACCCTCCCAGTACTTTTCCACTGAGCAGCTTTCCAGCCACTCTTCCCCAAGCCTGTAGCATTGCATGGTGGTGTTGTGACACAAGTGCAGGACCCGGTACTTGGCCTTGTTGAACCTCATACCATTGGCCTCAGCCCATCGATCCAGCCTGTCCAGATCCCTCTGTAGAGCCTTCCTACCCTCAAGCAGATCAACAGTCCCACCCAACCTGGTGTCGTCTGCAAACTTACTGAGGGTGCACTCGATCCCCTCATCCAGGTCGTTGATAAAGATACTAAATAGAACTGGCCCCAATACTGAGCCCTGGGGAATACCACTTGTGACCAGCTGCCAACTGGATTTAACTCCATTCACCACCACTCTGGGCCCAGCCATCCAGCCAGTTTTTCACCCAGCGAACCGTACACCTCTCAAAGCCATAAAAGCAGCCAGTTTCTCCAGGAGAATGCTGGGGGAAACAGTGTCAAAGGCTTTACTAAAGTCCAGGTAGACAACATCCACAGTCTTCTCCTTGTCCGCTATGCAGGTCACCTTGTCATAGAAGGCGATCAGGTTAGCCAAGCAGAAGCTACCCTTCTTAAAGCTACATTGACTGGGCCTGATCTCCCGGATGCCCTGTATGTGCCATGTGATGGCACTCAAGATGATCTGTTCCATAACCTAACCTACCCTTGCACCAAGGTCAGACTGACGGGCCTGTAATTCTGCAGATCCTCCTCTGCAGCCCTTCTTGTAGGGGGGTGTCACATTTGCTAACCTCCAGTCAACTGGGACCTCCCCGGTTAGCCAGGACTGCTGATAAATGATGGAAAGTGGCTTGGTGAGCACTTCTGCCAGCTCCCTCAGTACCCTTGGGTGCATCCCATCCAGCCCCATAGACTTGTGTGTGTCTAAGAGCTGTAGCAGGTTGCTAACCATTTCCCCTTGGATTAAGGGGGATTCATTCTGCTCCCCATACCTGTCCTCCAGCTCAGGGGGATGGGTACCCAGAGGACAACTGGTCCTACTACTAAAGACTGAGGCAAAGAACACATTAAGTACCTCAGCCTTTTCCTCATCCTTGGTCACTACATTTCCCCCCACACCCAATAAAGGATGGAGATTTTCCTCAGTCCTCATTTTGTTGATAGTGTATTTATAGAAACATTTTTTATTGTCTTTTACAGCAGTAGCCAGATTAAGTTCTAGTTGGTCTTTGACCCTTCTAATTTTCTCCCTGCGTAGCCTCACGAAATCTTTGCAGTCTTCCTGAGTGGCCTGTCCCTTCTTCCATAGGCCATAAACTCTCTTTTTTTCCCAGAGTTGCAACCATAGCTCTCAGTTTAGCCAGGCTAGTGGTCCTCCCCACCAGGTCATTTTGCAGCACACGGGGACAGCCAGCTCCTGCGCCTTAACAATTTTCTTCTTGAACAACCTCCAGCCTTCCTGGACTCCTTTGCCCTTCGGGACCGCCTCCTAAGGGACTCTGTCAACCAGGCTCCTCAAAAGTCCATAGTCCGCCCTCCGGAAGTCCAAGGTGACAGTTCTACTAACCCCCCACCTTACTTCACCAAGAATCGAAAACGCTATCATTTTGTGATCAGTGTACCCAAGACGGCCTCCAACCATCACATCAAACACAAGTCCTTCTCTGTTCTCGAACAACAAGCCTAGCAGGGCACCTTCCCTACTTGGCTCCCTCACCAGCTGTGTCAAGAAGGTCTCTTCCACACAATCCAGGAACCTCCTGGACTGTTCCCTCTCAGCTGTATTGTATTTCCAGCAGACATCTGGTAAGTTGAAGTCCCCCAAGAGAACAAGTGGTAGTGACTGTAACACTTCTCCCAGCTGCTTATAAAATATTTCATCTGCCTCTTCATCCTGGTTGGGTGGTCTATAACAGACTCCCACCATGATATCTGCCTTGTTGGCCTTTCCCCTCATTCTTACCCATAAACACTCAACCCCATCATCACCATCATTAAGTTCAAGACAATCAAAACACTCCCTAACATACAGGGCTACCCCATGACCTCTCTTCCTGGCCTATCCCTTCTGAAGAGTTTATAGCCATCCAATGCAGTACTCAAGTTATGCACATCATCCCACCATGTTTCTGTGATGGTGACTATATCATAGTTTTCCTGCTGCACAGTATCTTCCAGGTCCTCCTGTTCATTGCCCATGCTGCATGCATTGGTGGAGATGCACTTCAGCTGGGCTATTGATCCTGTTACCTTTTGGGGGGATAGAAGCCCTAATTCCTACCTGACCATTTCCCAGGCATTTCCATGACTTCTAGCCCATCAATATCCCTTGCATCTTTGCTATCGCATGGCACTTCATCCCCTACCTCCACTGGGATGGCAGACTGAAAGACCTCACTAGCATGCCGTCCCAAAAATATTGATGTGTCCCCCCTAGCTTGTCTCTAGCAAGCCTGTTTTTATCCCTTTCTCCCTTCAAATCTAGTTTAAAGCCCTTTCAATGAGTTCTGCCAACTCCTGTGCAAAGATCCTTTTCCCCCTTTGAGACAGCTGTACCCAATCTGTCCCCTGCAGGTCACATGCAGCTGATCATCCTCAGAGAATGTGGAACCTATGAGCAGACTGGGAATCACCCAGGCCTCTTTGTCCCCCCCTCCCCAGTTCAACACCACAACTGCACTTTGTAGTCGCCTCCTCCTCTCACTCACAGAACAATTGCAGCTTGAGTTCTCAGTGAGGGCTCAGCAGCCAGAGCAAATCGAGTGTATATCCAGGTTTGCTGGCCTTTATACTCACAGGAAAATGTAGAGAGTCTTGACAGCAGCACTCACAGTTATGTGGAGAGTCATCGCTCATATAAATGACTAGCACACAACTACTTCTACATATGCTGGGTATTGGCCTTTAGCATGTTAATCCATTGCACACATCCTCAAGTGTGTGTACAAAATCTCTGTGCCCACAGGTGCCCTCTACTTCTCCTTGTCAGGGTCTTCTACTCAAAGAAAAATAGTATGGAGCCAGCATTCTCCCCCTCCCCTTTCTCTGTTCTTCAGTTCTACAATCTTTTCACATTTTCCTTCAGAGGGGAGGAGGTAGGGTACATACAGTCTCTACGCAAAAATGCATGACTCTCAAGCAAGCCTCAAAATGACAAGCAAAAATAAATGCTACCCCCTCTGGAGTGAGCAAAAAGTTTAGAGCTGCCTTGTTCATCTCACTTTCACAAGTTATGCGTGAAGTTTATTTCACAAGCAGGCCTTGGTAGACCACTGTCTCACTCCTCCCTCCAGTTTGACCTCTAGTCTGAGTTACTGCACCTGTAAACTGGGAACAACAAATGGTAAGACAGAGTTCTCGGGCAAGTAGCACCACGTTGAAATCCTGCATAACAAAACTGAAAAGCTCAGGTGTGAGGTTTTGAAATTCCCACCTCATAAGTTTACTCTCAGCAGAAACGGAGGTCTCTTCACATTGTCACTTTATTCAAACACAAGTCTATGTGTACAAGCCATCAGACTGCCTGAACAGATTCAACAGCTCCATAAGGAGCACAACAGCCAGTACATCTCTGGGCAGCTACATAACACTTCAGGCTGAATCAAACTGAAGTACAGAGTAACTACAGCCTCTTCAGAAAGGCAGACAGTTTCAGAGAAACCTGCCAGCTGCATTGTCCATTGATGGCATTGCATGTGCCTGATGACAACAGGGAGAAGAGCCCAGGGGGATTTACTGGGTATTACAGCAACAGATAAGACAGTCAAGGACAAAGTACTAGTTCTGTCCTGAGTTTTAAAGCTATTCATTTAAATAGATGCTCATTATGACTTAATTGAATGATGTATCGGAGAGGGCAACCAGCAGCTTTTTAAGCAAAGACAATAGACGAATTTTACAATAGCTGTTATATAGATCCTACTTCCATTTAGGATTCACAGGGTACGTGAACTCTGTTCCTTTCATTTGTACAGTTCCATTGCTAATGGTAAACACAGCAGATAAACAATACTTCATGATCCTTCTCTCACACAAAAAAACCTGTCTTCCTTCTAAGTGCTTGACAGAAAAGAATAAGTTCCAAGAAGAGATACTCCATTTTGCTGTTTTCTTTAGGTTTACTGCATTTTAGACATACAGATTAAATCTGTCTTTATAGAGACCTTAGAAATAGCTGCATTCCTTCAAAGGCAGGTGCATGGATAACTTTCTCCTCCCCACATTTCTATGAATGGCATCTTGTGGTGATACAATACATTTATTCTTAACTTTAATGGGCAGCCATACCACCTTGTTCCATCTGAAAATACATTACCTAACATTGTATAGTGAAGAAGCCTGAAAAATGACACCTGCAAGAACAAGGCCTAGAAAAAGTCTGCTTCTGTACAGAACAAGCCCCTGGGAGCTGAAAAGGTAAGAGTGATGCACTGTTCACACACTTTTCTGTCAGGGGAAATTGATGGCATTTGGTTGACCTAGAGTACCAGTCAATCAAAAGTCAGTAGAGAAAAAAACAAAGGGAGAGGGGGAGAAATGAAGCTTGAGCTGCAGCAGTCATTTGCAGAGAGAATTATGGCTGAGAAGGCCCAGTCTTTTGGGGACGCCTGCCACAAACTGGCTTGGGGCAGTGCTGCAGGCCATCCTCTGTTCCATGTCACAGAAGCCTCTCCTTCTTAAAGAAAAGACAGCAGCTCGTAGGCAAAGCATCAACATGTGCACGTGTGTTCAAGAAAAACAGAACAGAACTGGCTCACAGGCCAGATCCGGCCCAATTGCAGACACAGTTGAACCTCTGAATTACATCACTAGTTCAAGCCTATGTTTGTTACACCCTTCCTGTCTCTATCTGATTCCCTGGTCTTCAGATTACAATATTCATTTTTTAAAATATATGTATTAATACCTGCCAAATTACAACTCATCTCAGAGTTACAGATATTAACCTTTTCTTTCTGAAAGCTTGTTGTTAAAGCTCTGCCGTATTATCTGGATTTGTGTGCTTCGTTATGAACTGCTATCACATGCATGATGATCACACATTCAAGGTTGAAATGTGCAGAAAGATGAGACAACAGGACCACAAGAATAAAAGAAGCAGCTGTTAAGTATCTGGTCAGCTTGCTTCCCCTTGTACTCCCTCACCATGATAGCTTGCTGCTTTTGAACAACTGATGAAGACCTGCAAAACCCCTACTACACAGACAGCTGAACACCATGGCAGTAAGTCAGATACCAGAGCTTGAAATCCACTTAAGTCTAATCACTGATCACCACTGACTCCAGTAAGCCTTGGATCAAGTCCAACCTCCAAGTCTCATTAAACTCATTTTTATATAAAAATCAATAGCCATTTTGGCTCCTCCCTCAGCTGGGAGGGAAACAATGGAAGCACTTCTACAACCAGACTTTCATCTTATGCAGGCTAAAGAGTAAAGAGCTCCACAATGAGATTAATCAAAGTGAAGGAGTTATAATAGGCTTAAAATGAGAGCATATTAATAATTGCTCCCTTATGGTAAATAGAGCTGGTAATCAAGCAGAGGTTCAGCAGAACTCCTTATCCATCACTGAAGCAGAATTAGCTCTGTAGCAACATGAATGAGCAAGTGATTGGCCTGGACAGTCACAGGCCAGGGTGGAAAGGCTCTGTAGAAATTCAATTTATCCATCAAAAACCCAGGAGAGGAGAAAGACATTCTTCTCTTAGAAACGAGATCACGTTTGTTGGTCATTTCAGTGCAAAGCTCAGGTTTCTGTCCACCATCATGACATTTTGCACTGCTAGTACCTAGCACAGCAAGGATGATAGGACAATCCCTGAAAGCAATCCTTTCTCCACTATTACTCCAGGCCTAGCACAGGACCCCAGGCTCCAGCTGGAATGAGCCATGCTTCTTCGGAGCAATTCATTTGTGAAGACCAGTTGATAGGTGTCCAGTTTTCTTCTTCTGTTCCATGACAAAAACGTATCCTGACAGTTCTTTGCTGCCTTTGTCTTCGGTCAGGAAATTGGCCTGGAGAAACCTGCTCTCCTACTGATCTTTCTTTTGTCAGCTTAGCAGCCTACCATGCTGTGATGCTCTTTGAAATTTCACAGAAAAAGCAAAACAAATGAAATCTCATCTCTATTCAAAGTTATAATTTGTCAGTGAAATGTTTTCAGAACTTTCAAGCTAAAACACTGAAGTGGGAGAGGAGAAAAGAAAGCAAGACTGGCTGGATGTGACTTCTAACTAAGATGTTCTGGTTATGCAGAAACATGCAATACCTTCCCCTTCTCCACCCTCCTATGGGTACTCAGTACATGAACTCAAAATCCTGACCATACTTACCTTCAGAAGCCCCTTGGAGACAGCTGTCTTCACTTCACAGACAGCCAAGTGGTCTGACAGGCAAGCTGGCTTAATTGAAGTCAGTGAGTCTGCAGCTAAGCATTGAACTGCATGAGACTGAGTTTTGCTATTGTTTATCTACCAGTTTTAGCATTTTTAAATTCATTTGAGGAAAAAAAAAAAAGTTGTATGAGAAGAAAGTAAAACCACACCATTACAGGAGAAGAAAAAACCCACATGTAAGAGGCTAAAAAACCCGTCTGAATGGGAGTCTTTACAGCAGGGTCATTTGCACCATTTAACCAGCTCCAGGACATGAGACTGGAAGTGAGAATATACCCACATTGACAAAAAATGGTAGAACCGCTGGATAACCACTCACTCCCATAGCTGGTCTTCCAAATGAGTGACAAGCTACCAGGAGGAATGCCAGCTGGACCCTGAAAAGTCTGTAAAACTTGGACAACAGCGGAATTACTTAGTAAATCCAGGGGCGGAAAACACACTCCAGAACCCAGGAAGTTGACTTCCAGCTCCAAAACTTTTGATTTAGGTAACATAAGCTTGTATTTCAGAAAGCCCTTTTTTCATTTAAGATATGTTCACTCTAGCTTTTATGAAAATTTTGTTGTACCATGCTGACAAAATCCACCCTTCTTCGTCATTACTACAGTAAGCAGTCAACTGTCCAAGCAAACAGTCTGAGCTTCTTCCAAGCACATTGTGAAGTCTTTGGCAAGTAGACTCTGTCTGTCCAACAGGAGAAGCAGGTTCTGAAGCTGGGTCTCCTTCACATAGTTACCGTCACACTTAACTAAACAGATGTAAGCTACCAGCATGAGAACCCCACAAATTGAGCATCAGCCTCCAAAGTAAAATCTCCCTGGTTGCAAATGCTGTATGATCTCAAGATACACCCTCTGTAACAAAGTCAGTTGATGCTCTAAGGACTATGCTTGGGATTCAAATCACACACACAAACACCTGTATAAAACTTTAGCCATTTAACTGCCAGATGCAGTCTCAGAGGGACACCTTGGCTCCCTGTACAGTCAAGGAAAGAAACAGCAACTCCAGTATAGCCCATCTTGAGGAAAGCACTATTTGAGGTGGTATGTGTTTGCCTCTCCAAGTTCCCTTTCTCTTTCTTTTCCCCTTTCATCTGCAGAAGGAAGCCCTAAATGAATGGTTAGATGTTTAGTTTTTAGACAGCTTCAGTTACACAGAATTAACATAAGTTGAAGGTTTTACTCTTGACCAGAAGAAAATAGCTCCACAGCTGGAGCAGTTCTTGTAGCAGACAAGCATCTCCTTTGCAGAAAATGCAACTTGTTGATTTGAAAAAAACATGGATAACAGGCAAAATACAGTTTTAGGCTCTAAAAAGAAAGAGATTTTGCTCTTAATAACCAGACTACTCCTCCCCCCAATGCCGTTTTCAGACTTAGATTCAGAACATTAAAATAAAGGTCTGGGCCAATTATTAATATGATGTAAAGCACGGAGTTTCCTTACCCTTCAGAGATTTTACTTGTTACCTGAATTGCCTTATTTGCCTGATTCACATAACGAAGGTTTTCAAAACACCACTGTTCTTAAGTGATAAAAAAAGCAATCACTATAAACAACATCCTCAAGTGTTGCTTCACCTACTGACTAAGATTAGATGCCAATTTAGATGACAGGAAGCTGTAACACTTCAATTTCTGTGTACTATGATATTTTTACTAGGTTGCGAAGATTACCTATGTAATTCTCTCTTCATTTTTTAAATTATAAAACTATCTTCTGTCATATTTATGTGATGCCTTGAACAAAGCTTTTCAAGAGTACACTACTGGAGCTTGTTCACACTGCACTTTGTCTCATTGCTTCTGTCATTTTTATGTCGCCCTCCCAGCACAGCTGACAGCATCATACGGTGTCCCAATTCAAATGCATGACTGTGACTCTTGAAGAAGGGTTTCCATAAAACAGGGTCACACAAAACAGAAAGCAGGTAAGAATTATACTGCTGCCTTGTTTCTGCACACAGAACAGGAAAATAAAGGCAAAGAAATTTATCCAAGAAAAAGTATCTCCAGGTAATTGTCAGTTTCAAGACATTCTCGTATTTTATGACACTACTGGCTTCAGGCCCCTAAAAGAAGTAAAACAAGATACAGGGAGAAGCCTATCTTTGACATGAAATCAGCACAGGAACGTGCCCAAAGTGCTAACATACAGTGCCCATGCAGACATAGCATTTTTAAAGATCAAGTTTCTTAAATTAAAACAGTGCTTCTAAAGCTCAGTCTTTCATGGCTAGGAATAGAAAGTTCTCTATCAGGAAAACCTTTTAGAAATTAATTCAAAAATCAAAAGCCCAGACTGAACAGAGTAGCTTTGTCATGGAAGAGGGGGGGGGGAATGGAAAAGCCATAGTCTTTTAACACCTTTCCTGCTGTCCAGAAAACTAGATAACCACAGTTGATTTCAGAGTAAACATGTGAATTTTACACAAAAATAGTGACCAAGAACCTGGTATATACAGCAAGTATTCTCTGACACCAGCATCCCTTGCAATGTCAACGTACTTTCTTCAGTTGACTGCACTTTCCACTGCAAGTTCCACACCCTTGCTATAGTCTATTCTGTAGGCATTGTGGAGACAGCGTTCCCTCAGCCCCCCATAGCTACACAGTTGATCCATAAGCAAACCATTTCTGTCCCTTGACTATAAGCCTCATGAATTGCCTATATAGCATTGCCAGCATCTTCAGAAGGATGCTGTGACAGCATCCAGATGCTCTCCAGATAGCCTCAGAGAATCAATGCTCATGCCCCAAGGAAAGTCAGTGACAAGTATGTTCCTAAATCCCAAAGAAAGTTTTGGAAAAATCCTGTCCACAAAAATCAATCAAGAAATTGTATTAGTTCATGGATTCGTGCTTTCTTTTGATCAGCAAACAGCACAGGGATGGCAGCAGCTTGCCAGCTACGCTGAGGTGAGTTTTCCTGGCAGAGATGGCTAGCCTCCGTCTTAAAAAGAGCTACCTCCCTACCTTCTTGCATTTCCTGGAGCCACAAGGTGCTCGAGCTGTATTTACAGAGTAGTTGGGGGCTGTGGAGCAAAAAGGCTTTTGGCTTAGGTGCTTAAACATAGCTGTGCTCTAGAGAAATACTGTAGTGAACATCAAACACAGTCTGCTGGCACAAACACTTCCTCTTCTGTGCTGCATCGCTTCTGACACTGCCTGTATCACTGTCATATCCAGGTGCCTCCCAGCAGTGCACTAAGTGTTGCAGCTAATATCTGATGTTCAGTTTATTCTCTCTGTTCCCTGAGGGAGACTCATATGCACCGCAGTATGAATTGTTTCGAGAGAGTATAGGTTTTAAACAGGTACAAACAGCTTCTTTCTTAACCTGAAAGCATGTGCCCTGAATGAAAGGTGCTCAGACACGTCATGCACAATGAGTTCAGTTCACAGACTTGCGCCATTATCCTCCTCTTCCTTCCATTAAAACAGTCTGTTCTGCAAATAATGACATTATCCTTTTAGAACAATGTTCTGCTGAATGAAATGACAAATCATCAACCACTGTCCTGCCATAAACATCCATGGAAGTTTTTATGACACATACTAGTGCTGAAGTAAACCATGACTGATGCTTGTAAAGTATTTTGGAATCCCTGAATAAGAGGAACTATCTGTTATTATCTGGCATAGGATAACAGCCTTTTTTGTCTGTTTTGCAGACTCTCTCATTTTCATGTCACCTGTCCTTGAACTAGAACAACTCTTTTCCAGTTCCTTGGCAATACTCCGCTTATCACTCTCATTTGGCTTCCTTCAGCTGTGCACATCCTTATCCTTACATCCAGTTCCTGAAACAGGCCTGCCTAGAATATTTGATAAATCCGAATGAAATTGCCTAAATATTAAATTATGAAAATGCCATATCTCTAGGGAATGATACAGTTAAGTTTCTTAATAGCTTGTGCACTTGATGGACAGAAAACACTTCCTCCTTAGAAATGAGCAAAACAGATTAAACAATTCCAATAACACTGGAACAAAGAATTAGATTTTTCAATGCAGAACTTTAGCATAGGACAAGAATGGTTTCCAGAGGTGTTTGAGGCTTTTGTTATTGTTTTTTGACAGGTCATCAAAATCTACATGCCTTAATACTGTAATATTCTTGTTCACAGACCAGATTTTTTTCTGTATTAAGAAAAAGACAAAAACCAAGAGCAATTAAAAAGAGATTCCTACAGAGACGGCATAAGAAAAAAAAATAATCAGTTCTGCTCAAAAACAGCTTTACTATAATTCTCCAGCAGACCTACAAACACCAACTGATAAAACAGTTCCTAGCTCTCCACCTGTTGATGTAGCTTTCTTCTCCAGGAAGAATTAAGAGTCCACGCTACCAGCGGAAAAGGAAAGAAAACAAAAAAGTTACATGAGACAAGACAACAGCATCCCTGTAATCTTAATACTATTTCAGATTTTCAACAATGAAAAGTCTTCTAAGAGCCAGAAAGTTACATTTGAGTCCCATATGTAGGTCAGAGACAAATTGTTCTTTTTAAAATAAATTAGCAATTGAAATTTAGAGATTTGGTTTAGCTTCACACAAAAAAGTTTCCAAAGAAGCACATCTGCCATCTCCACTGTGCTGGTGGACTGCAATGCTGTGGGTGCTAGAAGCACTGTCAGCACAGGAACCTAGAGATCCTGGAGGTCTAGAGCTCAGCCCCCAAGCCGATAAGTTCGAAGTCACTCAACAAGTTCTGGTGACAAGCAGATGTTTATGTAGCATGAATAAACATCCAATTTTCATGGATTAAAAAAAAAAAAGAAACAAAAAACCAAGTGCAAGGTGCACAGCACATCCCCCCTCACTACATTGGCCTTCTCTAGAATAAGCCATCTCCAAGTCTCAGCTGAGGACTGTTTTTGAGAATTGCAGCAGGTGAAAGTGTCAGCCAACACGAGCAGAGCAATGGAAAGCATAGAGATAGAAATATGTACAGAAAAAAGATTCTTCTTGGATTTTGATGAGTGTACTATATGCATGGGATTGACGTAACTCAAAACCACTACAACCAAACAGAACAACTCCCAGGGGAAACTTGTATCCCAAGTTAGAAGTCTTCTACCTGTACCCACTTCAGGCTGTCTGACTTGTTTTGCCATGCTGTCCTCTCTATCACAGAGCCAGTTTGATTTCAGAAATGCTTAACACACAAAACAGTTATATCCCCATGTAAATAATAGAAATAGTTTTCTTGCAAGAAATATTCAAAATCCCAAAACTTTGCAAAATGCTACAACTGAATTTGCACATATCCTAGTTCTGATGGCATGACAATCCACTTTGAATTGGCTCCCATGGTAACCACAACATTTAAGGTCCCCAGAGAGCCATTTCACACACACACACAAGACTGGAAGGGATGTGTCTGTAGCTTTGCAGTTGAAGAGACAGAACACAAACTTGATTCAATGCAGGGAGTCTCTCCACAACGCTACACTCCTTTCAGCTAACAGGATTCAGAAAGACACCCTTTCTTTCCCTTAGGAATGGGATTTAGCTCTCATGTCATCTCCAAGACAAGAGCACACACTTCTCTTTAGGAACTGACCCTTGCTACCCTCTCCCCTCAACACCCCAGTGCAGCCTAACTATAACACATGTACTTACATCATTTCACTAGGAGCTTTTTGTTCCTCAGCAAGACATTGTAATTTCTCTAGTTGGCTTGGTGGAAGCCCAAGGAAGCCAAGAAATGAAGCTCTGCATATTTTCTCAGTCAACTGGAGAGCTAGCTGGTCTAGACAAACACTGTGTTGTAGTCAGCCCAGGGAAAGTCCCCTCCTCTCCTTCCTTTGCCATACAGATGACTTCCCTCCCAAAAGCAAAGGCATCCTTTGCTCACTCATATCTCCCCAAATTCCCCTTTCCAAGGGCGTGCCTCATCTCACAGTTTCAGCTCCCTCACTGATGATTTTTTTTAATTGGCCAGTCTAAGCTGCTGCCAGATGACACAACATCATGCTCCCCCAGCACACTCTGATTCAGGAGCAAGGGAATGAAATACATCGCTCCTACTTCATCAGCTTGAGAAGATAGAGCTGTAATGACTAGACTGCAAACAATGAGGCAGTGCTTACTGTTTCACATCACTGTGCTGTTCACTACCACACACACAAAAAGGTCTGTCTTTCTTATTTCCATGTGCTAGCAACTGCATGTCCTACAGGACTTGGTGTAATCAGAACTCAGAGATCCCCAAGAAAGGAAGTTGATTTTAAAACAAAATAAAACTCTTATAAAACTCTTAAAACAAAATCAAACTCTTAACTTTGTTGGTAACTTTCTGACCTCCAGCCTGCTGTGGGGTACACTCTATGACAGGGATCACAGATTTTTAATGCAAGACGACCTCTTTGTGTAAGGAATATTTATCATCCTTTTCATGGAACACCCCTTAAACATTCAGATAAACAGCCCTAGATGAGGCACTTTCACAACATCCCACTGACAGACAGAACTCCACTAGTGTCCTTCCTTTCCAGCCCACTGTAATTTATTACAGCATCATAATTTGCAAATTCAGACTCTAGCAAGACAGAAAGAGGCAGGAAAGTAGGTTGAGTGAGACCTACAGCAATGAGAAGGATGTGTTTCTCAGGAGAAAGACCAGAAAGAGATGGTTCACTCTTTGCACCAAAAGAGCTTATGTCTCTCAGCAAATCAAACCCTTTTGTTCATCTTCCAAAAATGTTTTGGCGGAGCTTCCAACTTCTAGAAAAGAGGCAGGAAATAACAAATTAATTATAGTATCATTAAAATGATAGTAGCCTAGAAGTTTATACAGTTTTTATTCAAGGCTTCTGCTACACACCTGAGGGACAGGATGCCATCCAGAGGGAATTCATAAGGCTCAACCAGGCCAAGTGCAGAGTCCTGCACCTGGGTCAGGGCAACCCTCCTATCAGTACAGGCTGGGGGATTGAGAGCAGCCCTGCTGAGAAGGGCTTGGGGGTATTGGTGGATGAAGAGCTGGACACGAGCCAGCAATGTGCGCTCGCAGCCCAGAAGGCCAACCTTATCCTGGGCTGCATCAAAAGAAGCATGGCCAGCAGGTTGAGGGGAGGTGATTCTGCCCCTCTACTCTGCTCTGGTGAGACCCCTCCTGGAGTACTGAGTCCAGTTCTGGAGCCCTCAGTGCAAGAAAGACATGGGCCTGTTGGAGTGAGTCCATAGGAGGGCCATCACGATGATCAGGGGGCTGGAACACCTCTCCTATGAGGACAGGCTGAGAGAGTTGGGGTTATTCAGCATGGAGAAGAGAAGACTCCAGGGAGACCTTGTTGCGGCCTTTCAATACTTGAAGGGGGCCTACAGGAAAGATGGGGACAGGCTTTTTAGCAGGGCCTCTTGTGATAGGACGAGGGGTAATGGTTTTAAACTAAAAGAGGGTAGAGTCAGACTAGATGCATAGAAGAAAGTTTTTAAGCTGAGGGTGGTGAAACACTGGAAGAGGTTGCCCAGAGAGGTGGTAGATGCCCCATCCCTGGAAACATTCAAGGTCAGGTTGGACAGACCTCTGAGCAACCTGCTCCAGTTGAAGATGTCCCTGCTCATTGCAGCAGAGGGGGTTGGACTAGACGACCTTTAAAGGTCCCTTCCAACCCAAACTTCTGTGATTCTGTGATCTAGCACATATGTAAAGCCTTTCAGCTGAAAAATACAGTTTTGCTGTGTTTGTCAATGAAGGCTCTTAGGGAGGTAATGAAGGACTGTTAGATGTGTTACGTGCTCTGTGGCAAAATAGTAATGCCTCATGTTGTTGAAGAACACGTAACCTAGAAGATCAAGTCTTTGATGCCCCTGTATTTTAAAGGAGAATGATGATCAGAGAATCCCTTAGAAGTTCAACATCATGAAGGAAAGAATTCCAGTCCTTTCCCAATCACTTTTGAGGGTGATTGTTTTGGGTTTTTGCTTTTAAAAAGCTGGCAAGAACACTTCAGGGACATGATCTCTAAACTATAGATATTCTTGGTAAGTAAGAATTTTGATCTTTAATTCAGTTTTCTCTGATTACCTCCTTTTGGTATGGATAGAGGGAGAGTAAACTGATAGCTATCGGAAATTGGATAAAAGTGATGTTTCAAGTAAATTTTGCCTGTGAGGGTGGCTAACAGCTTTATCCTCATGCATTGCTTGAGAGATAATGGGACTGTCACAACGTTAATATCTGCTGCCATTTGTTTTCATTGTTTAATGTGCATGGTCACTGGAGCTGATAATTAGAAAATAAGTTCCTTTTAGGAATAAGCCTTATAAAGCAGAATTCGAAATTGGTATTCATTATGAATGCCACTGTGTGTACGACTCAAACAAATATGAACACCTAGCCATTGTTTGCTTTTTTTCCTTTGCAATCATTGTATTATTCCCCTTGTGGCCCTTAAATGTTGGCCTGATTTTTGACTTCTGTAGATAATTGTCTAATACAATTCTTTAGGAAGGGAAGCTAGCCACCAAGTTAATTTTGCTTTCTGAAGTGTTCTGCTTCTTAGGCAGATCTATCTTTTAAAGGCTTGGGTTCTTGCTGTAACGACTAAACTGTTGGGGAATGTTGCACATGCAGAAGCGAAAATGTTCACTCACTTACTTATTCTGGTTAACCTCCTGTGTAAAGATGGACTTCAGAATGCAGCTTTTTCATGGTTTTTGTCCATCCACTTTTGTTTAGCATTTTACAGTACTGATTTGTGCTTTGGTTAACATTTGTGTAGGCTAGACCACTTGGTAGTCTGATCTATGTGCCTATGTCTGTGTGTCAGCTCACTGGTTTTGTGTGTGTGGATTTTGACTGCTGAAAATTCTCTTGGTGTACACACATTCAAATCTGCTGTCTTTCTTGCAATTACTATGTTGGCTCTTTTGATGAGGACAAAAGATGTCCCGCGGGAAAAGTGTTGGCAGAGGAGGACTTTGGATGCCTGTGGCAGGGCTGTTCGTAGCCTGATTCCCCTGGCTTCCATTTGATGGCACAGTACCAGGCTTGTACGAAGACTTTGCTGGTCAATTAATTTGTTCTTTTCTGTTCTTGAATTGGAAACTAATTAAGTACTTGTGAAGGGTGCCAGATTAAACTCTGTTTTTGCTTGGAGTGCCAGTGAAAACGCCTTTCCCTCCCATGTTTCCTTAGGAAACTACAGTTGAAAAAATTGACCTTCCATAATCATGTGTGAGGTTGTCAGGCACATGCAGTCACCCCATGCTGATAATGTTTGTCTCTGTCAGCCAATTTTAATCAAATTTGTCAGAAAATGGAGGTTCCACCTTCCCACCCAAGTACCCTTCTTGTGTCCTTTAGGTTTGTGAAAGAGCTGACTTTAGTGTACTGGTGCTAGCATAGGAAACCTAATAGGTGTGAGTGTCCTTGTCTGTTTTGGACAGGAGACACTCAAAGTTTGGCCTCTTCTTCAGACAGATCAGAGTCATCTTCTGTGAATATGTGGTGTGACTTTTCCCCCCCCCCTCTTCTTCCCCTTTTCAAAATACAGTCCTGGCTGTAAGGAAGAGGTCTGAGGCTGCCATTACTGGAATCTCTCAAGCAATGTTTTTGTCAGCATTTTAACTTGGTTTTCTTTCTGCTGTGAGTAATTTTAGACCGTGGTCTGGCATAAAATTTTCGTATTCAAACCTTTTCTTATTCAAAACTTACACCTGGATCAGACTGTGTTCCTTAAGTGATGAAGTTTGTAAGTTGTTTTGGCGAGTGACAATGACTCTCTTGCATTGCCTTGAATAAAGTTCTTCCTCTTTCCTTGAGATACATAATGTTCTCTGATATTTTTTTTTTTTTTTTTTTTTTAATGGACATCAACCACCACTTTCCTTTCTTCCAGACTACTGGCTGGTATGGCCCTGGGACAACAGACAACATGTGTAGTCCAACTCTGAGGCCAGATCAGTGAGGCCAATCAAACAGTTCAATAATTGCAGGATCTGCATGTTTCCTTACGTAGACAGGTCTGCTACCTCACAAACTTCATGGGACACACAGGAGTACAGACGTGCTGTTACTCGTTGCTTTGGCAGAGTGTGGCGTTTTGGTTAGGTTTTGATGTTTTGGGATGAGAAGAGCCTACTAAACTACAGGGCATGTTATTGTAGAATTGGAACACAGTCCCCCTGGACAAGGAAATGCAGGCTTTCTAGGGGGCAATGGGATGTTGTAGTGTGGGCCCGCCCCTTCCATCACAGAAGGGAATGGTTAGGAAGGGAGGGAAGAAAGATGGTTAGGCTTTAAGAATCTGATGGATTTACAAATAGAAAAAACTTGTATTCCATTAAATATGCAATAGTTTTTCTTCTTTGCAGTATGTGACATCCCATTTCTTGCCCTCCCTCCCATCCCCTTAACTTGCATACTTTAATCTTTTTGCTAGGAAGTCCAGGCTGTTGGTTTTTTTCTCTTCGCCATTTAATGTAAAACAGCTTCATTACCTAGATATTTTACTGTTATTACTTTATGAAATGCTTGAAAAATGTCTAAAGTTCCTGTTTGCCTAGGATTAAATGAACAAGCTGGAATAAAGAAGGTAAGTACTGTCTTCCTGCTTTCTGAAGAGCACTGATATATTTTGGTACCTTGTAACTCCATCACCAATACATAAATTCTACATCAGTTGTCCAGAGAAACCCATTGTACTTTTTTTGCACTAATATGTTACTTCAATTTCTGGGCTCCTCTTCCTTTCTCTTGTGAGAAAACAAGATCCTTTGTACAATTTTGTAATGGGAAAACGTAGGGGAACCTGAGAACTATGCGAAGAGGCAGATGTTTGCTAGCTTTGGGGATATCTGTGTGTTGCTGCTGACTTGTGGACTTGCAGTTCAGCTTTAGAAGATTCTCCATGGGGGAGATGTATTGCCCCCCTTCCTGTCAGATTGTCGCATGCTAGTGACTGACTATTTCTTTACCAAGGCCCTTTTTTGTGGAGTTTGGTTCTGGGGAAGATGCTAATTTTAACAAAACAGGAACGCACAAAACAGCCATGCAAGGGAGTGGTTCTGCGAGCAGGAGTGAAGTGCAGTAAAGGAAATGAGGGTCTTTGCTTTGGATAGCAGTGCTGGCTTGCATTGTTACCCGGAACCTGCCACAGCCGTGTCTGAGAGTGATGCCTGTCTCCTGAGGAGCTGGCAAAAGGCATCCAGGCTCCAGTAGTAGTAGCAGATGTCTAGCACTAGCTATGGTCCTTTTCATGTAGGATTGACTACAAGGAGCTCCAAGTGAGGGTGCATCTCGCTTCACTTGAGCTTTGAGGTTTTTATTTCCTTGACACCCACAGGCAAAGGTAATGCTTGCTTTTTTTCTTGTTAAAGAAGAGTAAGAAGTAGAAGCTACTGTGGAGGTATTGCAATACAACTGAGAAAGAAGGTGCCAGGAGAGTATGTAGTATCTGCCCCCTGCCTCCCTTCTCTACTCAGAGGTGGTGTTTCCTGTCCTGCCTGCTGCATGACTGGTATGGGACGGAGCAAGAGCAGAATAGAGCAGGTTCTGTGGAAGTACTGACAGCCGGTGTCAAACACAGAAAACAAGCAGTGATGTAGGAACAACCCTTCTGTCTTACCAAGCATTTCTCTTGAATTCTTGAATGTTGTGATGCTAATGCCACTTGTTCCTAATTCATGTGGTCTTCTATCAGGCAATACAAAACATGACAAATTAAGCTGTAGGAATTTCCTTGAACAGTGTTTATTCTAGTGACTAACATGCCCTTACAAACTCATTAACTTGCAGATCTTGCTCTCTAACTGCATTGGATAAGTCTGTGGTCATACAAAGTTGCATGCTCTTCTGATTTAAATGAGCAAATCCCAGTGAAGTGAGTAGGACTGCCCTGGCGTAACTGAAGAGAGCCTGGTCCCGTCTTATCTGATGCTAAGTCTGCTTTGAGCAATCATGACTGTACTGAGGATGGAGAGCAGCATCAGACTGGCTGTTTTTTATGCAAGTGTTATACTGCTAGTTTTCTGGTTATTCCCTTGAGGCAGACAAGATGTTGCATGTGTACACTGACCGCTAGTTCTTCAGAGGCAACTGGCCCAGTGTCAATTGTTAAAAGCCATGGTAAAAGTTTAAGGGAAGAAGAATCTGATAGTTATATATGAAAAGTTGCCCCTAGGAAGGTA
The DNA here is from genome assembly GCA_008921705.1 of Burhinus oedicnemus. NCBI lineage: Eukaryota > Metazoa > Chordata > Aves > Charadriiformes > Burhinidae > Burhinus > Burhinus oedicnemus. Next base: position 95,546 of record VFFE01004979.1, read on the forward strand.
GAACTGAACTCCCAAGTTGACCATACATGCTTTATGCCTGACTTATCACTAATACAACAGGCGTAATAATGAAACTCTAAGGGTATTTCAGTGGAGTAGTTAGGATATGAAGCAGGAGCTGATGAACTCTAAATAAAGCATTTTGATCCATTAGAGCCTTTTTCTTCACTGGAAATACTCATATTCTTAAGTTCTGTTTTGGATTAGGGTAATACTCTCTAAATAACCTGGCTGATAGAACAAAGGAAAGGAACTTTAGAAAAGTATAAGCAATCAGCAGAAAATGGACTTTTTTTTTTTCAGTTTGCTTCTGAGGTTAAAGTAACAGGGAAACAGATGTATAATAGCAGATACATTCAGGACTTGAATTCACTTTGTGAATTACCATGTCATGGCTCAGAGAGAGGGAGACAGAAAGAGGCCTGTACTCTGCCAAATGGGCAGGTATTCTAAATTCTTTTATATTTCTCATTTTTGAGAAACTGAGTAAAAAATACCTGTTGCTTGCATAAGTATCTCTGGCTCATCTACTTGAAGATACTTTCCCAAAGGAAGGGTAGTGTTCATAGTAATCTTCATTGGATAGTGTGCATTTTTTATCTACAAGTAATTGAAGTTCTATAAATGTTAAGTAGAACAAATTTAGAAAATAATAGACAAAACCCCCTTATTTTCAACACAGAATCATAGAATAGTTTGGGTTGGAAGGGACCTTTAAAGGTCGTCTAGTCCAACCCCCTCTGCTGCAATGAGCAGGGACATCTTCAACTGGAGCAGGTTGCTCAGAGGTCTGTCCAACCTGACCTTGAATGTTTCCAGGGATGGGGCATCTACCACCTCTCTGGGCAACCTCTTCCAGTGTTTCACCACCCTCAGCATAAAAACTTTCTTCTATACATCTAGTCTGACTCTACCCTCTTTTAGTTTAAAACCATTACCCCTCGTCCTATCACAAGAGGCCCTGCTAAAAAGCCTGTCCCCATCTTTCCTGTAGGCCCCCTTCAAGTATTGAAAGGCCGCAACAAGGTCTCCCTGGAGTCTTCTCTTCTCCATGCTGAATAACCCCAACTCTCTCAGCCTGTCCTCATAGGAGAGGTGTTCCAGCCCCCTGATCATCGTGATGGCCCTCCTATGGACTCACTCCAACAGGCCCATGTCTTTCTTGCACTGAGGGCTCCAGAACTGGACTCAGTACTCCAGGAGGGGTCTCACCAGAGCAGAGTAGAGGGGCAGAATCACCTCCCCTCAACCTGCTGGCCACGCTTCTTTTGATGCAGCCCAGGATAAGGTTGGCCTTCTGGGCTGCGAGCGCACATTGCTGGCTCGTGTCCAGCTCTTCATCCACCAATACCCCCAAGCCCTTCTCAGCAGGGCTGCTCTCAATCCCCCAGCCTGTACTGATAGGAGGGTTGCCCTGACCCAGGTGCAGGACTCTGCACTTGGCCTAATTGAACCTCATGAGGTTCACATGGGCCCACTTCTCAAGCTTGTCCAGGTCCCTCTGGATGGTATCCTGTCCCTCAGGCATGTCGACTGCACCACTCAGCTTGGTGTCATCTGCAGCCTTGCTGAGGGTGCACTTGATACCACTGTCTATTTCATAGATGAAGAATTTGAATGGTACGGCTGCCAGTATGGACCCCTGAGGGACACCACTCATCACCGAACTCCATCTTGACATCGAGCCGTTGACCAACTACCCTCTGGATGCGACCATCCAACCAATTACTCATCCACCAGTCTACCCATCAAATCCACCTCTCTCCAATTTAGACAGAAGGATATTGTGGGGAACTGTGTCAAAGGCCTTACAGAAGTCCAGATAGATGACATCCGTAGCTCCTCCCTTGTCCACTGATGTAGTCACTCCATCACAGAAGGCCATGAGGTTGGTCAGGCAGGACTTGCCCTTGTCAAGCCATGCTGGCTGTCTCAAGTCACGTCCCAGTCTTCCACGTGCCTTAGCATAGTTTCTAGGACGATCTGTTCCATGATCTTCCTAGGCACAGAGGTGAGGCTGACAGGTCGGTAGTTCCCAGGGTCCTCCTTTCTACTCTTTTTAAAAATGGGTGCACTGTTTCCCTGTTCCCAGTCACCAGGCACTTCACCTGACTGACGTGACTTTTCAAATGTCACGGACAGTGGCTTGGCAACTACATCAGCCAATTCCCTCAGGACTCTGGGATGCATCTCGTCAGGTCCCATATACTTCTGTACATTCAGGTTCCTCAGGTGGTCAAACACGTCATCTTCTCTTACACTGGGACGGACTTTGCTCCCCCAGTCCCTGCCCTGCAGTCCGTCCACTCAGAGACACTGCCAGTGAAGACTGAGGCAAAAAAGTTGTTGAGTACCTCAGCCTCCTCCTTGTCCATTGTTACCAGTTTGCCAGTCTTGCTCATCAAGGGGGGGTACACCTTCTTTGACCTTCCTTTTGTGGCTGACATACCTGTAGAAGCCCTTCTTATTATTCTTTGCGTCCCTTGCCAAGTTCAGCTCCAGCTGCACCTTGGCCTTCCTGACCCCATCCCTACACTTCCTGACAGCATTCCTATACTCTTTCCAGGATACCTGTCCCTGTTTCCACTGCCTGGGCATTTCCTTCTTGCCCTTTAATTTGACCAACAGGTCTTGACTCAGCCATGCTGGTCACATCAAGGCTCAGCTGGTTCCAACACACAAAAGCAGAAGTTTGATGCTCAAGAGCCCCAGCTTACACAGCTCCCTAGACAGGGTTTTATTTTCTATTTTACTAGATGCATTAAGGAAGAATGAGAGAGGCATGATAGTTTCCAAAGAGATTCACTTACAGCTTCAGCCTTGCAGCAGGTGAATTTCAAAGCCAAATGGTATTACTGAGAGCAAGCAAACACCACCTGATATAGAAGCAACAGGAAAGTGAAAGATGTGCAGCCTATGCTAAAGTTAAAACACCCTCTTGTAAGACAAACCCATGTTACTTAATGGTTTTGTACCTGCTTATTAGTGCTCTCCCAGCACCACACGTGATTCCACACAGACATCAAGCCCATAAACAGAACAAAAGCCCAGAAGTCTCAGAGGAGATAAAACCTACTGTTTTATCAGAGCTGTAACCTATAGGTATTTCATAATGCAGCTTTTAACTTAAACATGCAATAACTAGCACAATACCACCGTCACAGGGCTGAAACCAAAAATAAAAGTCTACAAGACTGCACAGAGGAATCACAGGCTCTCCCAGGACATCACTCAAGACAGACACATGGACAAAGAAAAGTTATGTTTGGAAGACATTCAAGTTATCCACACACACAGTGCAACTAAGAGACTTGCACTGCCAGAACAGCAGCTCATTTCAACTGGGGGAGCAGGACTGCTCAGTTACTCCTCAATAACCCAAATGTTAAAGATCAACCTCTAGCAAGTCTTCCAGTGATTACACAGAAGAGATTTTCAAGGACAATAGCATGTGATGAAAGAATACTCAGACAAGACTGTGAAAGACTTTTTGCCTTCTACTCACTGTTGCATCTTGTCACCAGGGGTTAAGGATGCAAGTTGGCCCTTGCCTTAGTCTGAATTCCTGAATAGAGATGCAAATAGCAGTAATACAGGCATACGCTTAAAACCAGGATTCCTATGCTGATTCATATTGAAGCTAGGACAGAGAATGACACATATTCTATATAGCACATTTCAAAAGTTTTGAACAAGACATCCAATTTACATTTCTTTTAAAAAATAGATCTGCTTTATTCAGAATTGCTGCTATTCCTATTGTAGTTCGTAAGAAATGCAAATTCCCAGAAGAAAAATGCATTATTCACTTTCAGTGTGTGAATCAAGAAAGATTTGCATATATTAGATTGACTCAGAGGTTGAGTTCAGCTAATGCCAATCACATGAAAAATTAACCATAGGATCTACTAATTACACAATAGCAGTGACTGACATCATTTAGCAAGAGAAATATTTTGACCTCTATCATATGACGCTCCCAACATGTAAGGATTTCTTTTTCTATGTGAGCACATAAGTGTAACCTAGCAACAGCTAGAGTCTGTACCCTCTTTCACATGCATATGACCCCAATAAAGCACATCTTTTGTCCCAGATCCCAACAGGTTTTTCTGGCAGAAAGTAGTCAAAGAACAGTGTTCCTAAGAAAATGATGAAGTATACACAAATATAAACACATTAAAAAGGCAGCATATATTCCAGTAGATTAAAGGTTTGGCCAATTTAGTTGTTAGTCTAATGTTCTCTGGGCGCTCAATATATATAACCAAAACCCTGCTTAGCTCCAGGAAGGTTTACTGACACTTCATTTCAAGTCCAGGACTTCGATCCTGCTTTTTGTCTTGTTTCCTCCACTCAGGATCCTGAGCTCCATCTCATGGTCACTGTGGCCAAGGCAGTACCTAGACTTCGTATCCCCAACCTTCCTTGTTTTTAAGTATGTTATGTAAGCAGAATGCCTTCCCCTTTTGCTTTACACACTACTTGTTCACACCACTTTCTTTCCCCTCACCTAGTGCATCACACGCGCAGCCCAGATGAGCACCACTAGCCTTACCCAAGTTACTCCCATCAACCAGAAGTAGATGCAAGCTCTCTAAATGCAGCCCAATACAAACAAACCTGTAAAGCAAATAAGCTGTTCTCAAGGGCCCCCATCACCCACATCATTAGCATTTTGTGATGTGGTACTTTGGACGAGACTGTGTCATATGTGCTCCTGGAACACAGCTTCCAGTTTAGTTTTATCCAAAAAAGAATCAAATACACACTCTGAAGCTACTCCATTATTCAAATTTAAGTACAGTAAGGTAGGACAATCAGGAGAATTAGCTTCAAAAAATGCACTCCTAATGCAAATTAACTGTCCAACATCAATGCACACACAGAAACCCATTGTCTAATTCACACTGAATTTGTTGCAAAGGGCCAATACTACACACTTGGAAGATGCAAGATGCACTGTAAAAGCAACGTGAGCCAGCCTGAACCCAAGGAAATCTTGCCCTAATTTGCAGAAGTTAGGTAGGTATCTGTTCAAAACCCCCAAAAACACAAAAGGCTTGGTATCTCTTCCAAAATACTTGTTTAAAAGTGACTGAAAAAAATTATACCAAGTAATATATTTTAATTTTTCTACCTCATTGGCATCTGAATTATTTTCATTTTTAAGGCATAGAAGTACTTGTTTTTGAAACACATTAAAGGACACAGTCAAGTGAGAAATAAGAAGGCACATTAAGTTAGGATGAATAAAGGTAAGTCTTTGGCCACCAGTCCAGTGTTCTACTTGCAGCATGAGGCAACACTTTGGCAAGCATGAAAATGTATATGCTAACATGTAATGCCCTGTTCTGCCAAAAAGGGCTTTAAGGCAAACGCTAGTGTTTTCTGCATGCATTCTGACTAGACAAAAAATGAACATTAACATACACTTTCCTAACTATCCAAAGGTTAAGGTTAGTAGGAAAAATATTTCTATATATACATATGGGGGGTAGTGTTTGTGCTCACATGTATAGCATTGGGTGCTATACAATCAACTGAAAATCAGGTACCTATTTCCATACTCAAAGGTCAGGTCTTCAGGAGTCCTCACTGTCTACTGGACAGACTTTGTACAACAGCTAGATCCAGAACAGAGTGCTTCTTAAGTTACACACTTTAATAACAACATCCATCTTTGAAAATCTACATGCCTCAAAAAAGCAGGGGGTTGGTTTTATGTATGTATTTTCAGATGAGGAAAATAAGAATGACTGAAAAGCCTCTCTTAATAAGTATAGTTCTTTTTATCCAGAAGTCAAGCTCATCTCCTATCTATGGATACACACATACCTTTGAGAGGCAGTAGGAGATCCCAATTGTAAGCATAATAAAGGAGCATCTGTTCTTAATGACTTGGGCTAGCTGTTTCAAATGCCTTGACACAGCAGCGCTTTGAGAAGTGGTCAGTAAACCTACATAGCTTAAGAAAATAGTATTTGGTACTTTTCAAAAGAAGTGGTTGTAAGCCAAAAGGGCAAGAAAAATCCTTTATGAGGTCTTCCTCACCCTACTCTTTTCTGGTTTTCTCTAACTATTAAATGGTATAAGGAAAATAGCTGTCAGCTGCATTAATGGCCCCTTTGTATCGGAATCCAATACTGAAATATAGTTTTTTAAAAACGGTCAAATCTGCAGCCTGGGGAAATTCTGGACACCTAAGCAAGAGATTTGTAAATTTTCTTCCTCCAGACTTTGTGTCAATCCGCAAGCATCAGGAAGAGAATCCCAGCTTCTACTAGGAACCTGGGGTCTTGCTTATTTTCATTCCATTTATTTGTACACCCAAGTTCAAAAATTCTCCAGCTGAATAGCCACAACAGAACAGCTATTTCCAGAGAGCAGCAGCTAAAATAAGTAACACACCAAAGATCAAAAATCAGCAGACCAACAAAGGGTGCCACACAAGCCTCTGTACCCAACAGTAGCTGGGAGGCTGGACTAAGTGCTTAGGAGACCCAGGCTCCATTCCCAGCTCCAGGTATGCTAGAGACACTCCCTACCCATCTTCCTCCATTCAGAGGACATGTTCCCGAGGACAGGAGCTCTATTTCCTTGTGTAGTGCCTTAATGCTACAGGGTCTCCAATAACTACCAGAGGAAAGACTAATTCCCTCCTTTTCATGCCTGCAACAGGAACAGGCTGACACAAAACTGCAAGCCATCACTAACTGTAAATAAGAGAGAAAAATACGTAATTGAGGCAAATTAGATTTGGAAGAAAACATTGAAGGGAAAGGAATAACATAGCACTCCTCATCAGCCAAGACATCACTTAGTCATGATCTGGAGTGTTCACACCTGCTCCGCTCTGTCACAAACTCCCACAGCTCTGAAACGCACTGCAGCAGCACCCCGACACCTCTCCTGCTGCCAAGCCTAAGCAGCGTAACACGATCATTTTGTTATTCAAGTTCTCATTTAGTTAATCACTGTAACACCTTCAAATCTCTACGGTGTATTTCATGCAGAACATCTGCACAAAGTAAAGCAGCCTTGTGGGTCTGCCTCCACCAGCATGGTGCAAACTCCTGAGCTGCTGAACACATGGGCGATCTTGCCACCAGACGGCAGTGGGCTTGGGCCACTGGTACAGCGCGCCTCCTTATTTATCTGCATGCTCACGCAGTCATTAGTGGGCCCACTAACAGCCCTGTTCTGGTCACTGTTTCCCATCTTTTTTTTTTTTTTTTTTTTGGATCTGTTACATCATAAATGCCTCAGTTCAGAGAAATACTTTGACATGTGCTGCTCTGCCTCAGCTAAGCCAGACCAATGCAAGACAGATCTCAGAGCCAAGGTGTTCAAGGAAAGAGACTAGCAAGGACCTAGGAGGAAATTCTCCACAGACTCTGTGGGTACAGGGCATCTATAATACATACATTTTGAAAGCCCTTTGAAGTGCTGCTCTCTGTGCCTTCATAGACTTGAAATCCTCTGGAAACACACCTCTGAATACTTAGCTGGATAGGGATTTGTCAGTACTTTGCTGAGCAGGGACCCAGATTACAGGAGAATAAACAATACAGGACCTTTATTTTCTGTACCTTGAAAATTCCTTCACAGTTCCCCTTTCTTTCATCCCCTCAGCAATGGCTATTTATCTGTGTTACATCTACACAGACCTGTTCAGCTCCTACTCCATTACCATGGGTTTGACAGGTGAAACAAGGAATGTTTTGGTGTTGTGATATTTTCAGCTAACTAAACAAAAAAGTTTATACTGTACCTTCCAACAGCCAAATCAGGCCTTTATTTGAGACACAGTGGTGACAAGAAATTTCAGCAGTGTAACCCCTCCTTCCCAATTACAGCTGCAGACAGCAACACGGGTTGCTGCTAGTAAAATGTAAGTTTCTGCTTCCATGGAAGTGAAATAACTTCTATAGACTGAAAATGGAGGAATAAACAGAAACCAGTGTCAGGTCTTGTAACTCATAGTAGTGCCTGCATGTGGCTGAGTGTTGAGTTTCCAAGGCAAGATAAGGGGCAGATTTAAAAACATCTTTTTGAAACTGCAATACAATTGCCAGATTTATGGGTTTCAACCCTAATTGTTCCAAGAGTCCTGGGTTCCCCATCTTATTTGGTCAGACATCCTCTTCTGACTCTATAGTATGCAAATGACAGCATTGTCATGATTCCCAACTCCCGGTCTTCTGCCACAGACTGTGAATCTCTATCCTACATCCAAATGGCCTGGGCAAGCACAGAACCACCCCTCCACATACCCAGAATTGGGGTATTTATCCAAGCCAAACACTATGGCTGTCTCTACATATCAACTTGTAACTGAGTTTATAATGAATCTTTGGCAGGGTGAGCTATGAACCTGACACTTGTCCACACATCACAGCTAAGTGCTTAATTTATGAACAGAGTTCTAGTTCATGGTGCTGCAAGCCTAAGTCCTGTACACAGTACACAAGCCACAAAGTGGCTGACCACAATTATTTTGTGTTTGTACAGTGGGACAACTTTCGGCTCCCATATAACTGTAAAGCATGCTGCTCTGCACGGTATAGAAAGTTATTGTCCAACAGCTGATTTGCAGTGTGTTTTTACTATCCATTGCAGTAGTTGAGTGCTGCCATCAAACCAATTCAGGAAAAAAAAAATACTACTATTATTCAGTCTTGAACATGACACACTCACCTTCGTTCATCTTACTACAATCACTGCCGGAAACCTATGAAATCAGTTTAATCCTAGGTCCGGGGCTTGTTCCACCAGACATCCCTCAGCAAAGCACTGAGTGGGTAATATCCTGACCACTCCCAAAATTTACCCATACCACGTCAGGTAGGCTCAAATCCCAGGTTGAGTCCAGCAAAATCCTATCTCACCATTTATGCACCGTAAAGGTGCGCTGAATTCTGTGACAAACAGCACACAAGTAAGCGATCAGACCAAACAACATGTCCAGCTGCTGGCAAGTTTACCTATTTAATGACAAAACACCATTCAGCATAACCAGGTACCCACTCAAAGCCAAGTCAGCAGGAAACAGGTCTTGGTACAAGTCAGCTGTTTCACCAGCTATTACACTGCAAATCTTCCATCAGGTAAGTTAAGCAAAGAAAGCTACAACACAGATAACTTATCACCTGCGAACCACTGAGATGTCAACACTCCTAAATGGCTGTAAGATGGAAAGAAGGGGAGAGCTACCCTACAGCAATAGACATCCATATTTTGGGTTTTTTTCTGGCCTAAATCTATGAGGGAATCAATTCAATTCTTTTTCTATACTACTGAGAATACTACTGATTAACCATCCAAACACAAAATGCTGGCTATTACAACTGTGTTCTTTTCTTCTCTTTCAAAATATATTAGCCATAGTTCAGATACTTAAGTGTATAAATTCAGCCAGGCATGTTTAATGAAAGCTTTACCGTCTATCATGGCATTTTTGAAGTACAGAATACGCTGCCTTACACCCTTCCAGCATCATAATGCAAAAGTAACTCCTTCCATGGAATTGAAGAAAATACTGTGACTAGCAGAGGCCTGTTGAGAGATTAATTATCTACTTGAGTGTGCATGCAAGAGTAAATTTGTCACAGCTAAGGGAAAAAGAAAAATGCCAATCATATAGGGAAAGGTAGCAAAGCTGCTGTGCTAACATTCTCCTCCCTTAGACCTTCTGCACAACTCAGTGCAATGAGAGAGGTATGGTGTTCAGAAACAGCAAATAAAGCAAGATCAGGCTGGGGAATTTGCTGCCCTTTGAACAGGACAAGACAGGTATTACTCGCAACGCACGTTGCTGCCTTACCACACAGTGCCATCCTACTCCATTTTCAAGAGTGGGGAAGCTACATTCTGAGTGTCCAACCTAAAAGGGAACACAATGCCCTTCAAAACAGTCACAAAACTGCAGCCACAAACTGCGGCCTAAAACAAGCAAAACCAGAGTGCCAGCTTTCTAGGGATCAGATGTTGCCTGGAGCTCTGCATAGCCCAGAGACACCCAGTGGTTGAATCGTTACATCACAAGCACATATAATTAAGGAGGTTAGGGATAGGGACCTCCCAGTTCATTTTTTTAGTACAATGTCAGACTGACATGATGCTGCTCTGCTCACCTCCAGCTCTCAGAGAGAGACCTGATTCTGAATGAGTGACAAACGGCAAGGAAGTTCAGAGAAAGGAGGAATCTGCAAGGTTTCACACCAAGCTTTATCTTGTGCCTGTAGATGTCACCAACATCTTCTGACCCTTCCTCTCCTCTGCCATTCCCGAGGAAGTCCCTGCAGGCAAGGCTCTGCCTTATTTGGTGTCTCTGGCTGAGTTTGGGTAACCATTACCTGCAGCCTGAATAGGGCAAGTGCTATGCCACACTGAAGGTCGAATGGCAGCTAAATGCTCCTTGTTTAGCTGCTACCCTGCCAGCAGCAGCTACGCTTCCTGGCTTAAAGGAGACTTAATGACCCACAACTCATGCTCAAGATAGATGTAAGGCATCACCCTTCACATTACTAGCAGCATAGAACCAGACACTATACTAGAAAAAGAGAGAAGGAAAATAGATCCAACTTGAAACAAGCTTTTAGCAGCTCTACAAAACTATAAGCAAGTTTCCTTTAAACCCAAGTAGCAGCAAAGCTGCAAAAGGTGGCATGCGCAATGGGTCTTCCATGCATTGCATAGGCTCTCCAACACCAGGCTTGACTCCATCCAACCCAGCTTTAGGCATTTGTGAAATACCCAAGTTAGGCAGATCATCATAGTCAGCTTCCTCTAAGGTCAATGGAGAGAGATGGACACCTCTTCCCTCTAAGACGGAAGTCATCATCTAGACAAAAGCATCTCTCCACCTCTTATTTTAGACCCTCCAGTTAAGTGGCATGAATCCAAGCCATAGTGTATTAGGAACAGCTGGATTACACAGGGCCAACTAAACAGGATTAATATCATGCTCCCTTACTTGGCCTGCATTACTGTTAAATCTGAGTAGTAATGCTCAATTCAGATTAAAGTAAGTGGTGAAAGCACAGTAATCTCCAGAGAGACACAGAAATGCGTATTTTAAGCTTCTTTGTGGCTCATTCTGGAAAACAGCAGGGCAAACTGTTTACAACCCATACCACATGCACAAAGACAAATGCAACCTTCAGTCAAGTTCCATCAAAGAAAACTTTTTTTTTTTCTAGAATTAAATTGTCATTTTTCTACAGAAACAGTGCTTTTTGGAAATAGCAACTATATTGTAGCAAGGGACAAACATCAGGGAAAAGTAATAGGTCAAGTGCATGAATGGGTGACCTTACTGTGATCATTCTACCATAAGAAACTTAAGAATAGTTTCATACCCTGACAGAAAGCTCAGAAATGCAGCAGCACCAGTAACTTACAAACACTATGGTGACTTACTTGTGTTCAACCAACTATCAACTCAAATGCCCAGGGGAAACAACAAAGGCATCAAACACGACACAGGCTAGCCAAGTGGATGCACTATGGCAGCACAACCTGGACTCGAGCCATAGCTCCTGTCACCGACCTGCTGAGCACCTCACTTTCTGCCTCACTTCTCACATTCCATAAAATAAGCCATCTTTTAGCAGAGGTTTGACCTACAGGTGAACATTACTGATAACCAGTAGGTGTTCTTAGAATACAAGCTGATGGTGACAAAGAAAACAATGTGAGACTTCATGTTCCAGCACCCCCAACCCTAATACACATACTGAACACAGAGAGGAAGTGAGGGAAACATCCCAAATATTGCAGGAAAATTCACAGACAGAACAGCTGTATAAACCTGAGAAAAAAAAGAGCAGGCAAGGCTGATCACTGAGAACAGCACATGACTGATGTGAAACCAGAGCACAAACAAGCTTGGACAGCCTGAGGTCTTCTGTCAAGCAGAGGGCAGCATTCAGGATCCTGCTTGCCCCCTTAAATCACACTATCTGCTTTTGTGCTCTGCTATCAGAATTGGCAAAAAAATAAAAGAAAAGAAACAGGTAGGGGATAGAGCTAGGTTAGCTGCAGCTCTCTTCTCTCTGCTACTCAGAGCTCCACCTTCCAGTATTTGCCTCTCTCCTTTAGCCCGGCCCATGCAATCCCCTTTCAGCTATCCCCTATATGACTCACATTTGAGGCACTGGCTGTGCACTACTGGGCGTACAGAGACACTGACACTCACAGCATGTTCTACTTCGTCAGAGACATATATAACCAGCAAAAAATTAAGAGGGAAGGTTCCTTCTCCCTCTCTCTTCCTGCGTCATTAAAGCCTCATCTTTTGCTCTTGCGAGGCTTTTATAAAGAGAAAACAGATCTGAAATGAAATGGGAGGGGTGTAAGAAGTGTCTGGATCAAAATACCGTATGCGCAATGCCTCTTCTGTTCTGTGAGCTGCAAAAGAAAACAGCACCTCCCCTGACAGAAGCAACAGGGCTGTCTTAAGCAATTGGTAGATGAGAGGAGAGGAAAGGGGCAATATGTGGACACATATTGTCCACACTTCAGAGAAGAGCCCCTTTCAGCAGCCATAAGTAAGAAAGTTGCAGAAGTGACAGCTTCGCTGCCTCCCTACCCAGCTGGCTCTGCAACCTGCCTCGAGGCAGCATCCAACACCACAGGAAGGGCTGGCTTTGTTTTTAACACTGTTGGCCAGTGGTCTTATACACAGGATTACAGAACACTTCTTTCCTCAACAAGTTATGATGGAGCAATTTATTTTCACTGGCATAAGCAGGGGAGAGCCAGTCTGATCCACTCTGCAGCAGCAGGACACTGTGAAAGCCAATTTTACATGTGTACATCATACAGTCACACCACAGTGTACACATTATACACACCCTGTCTCAGAAGGAAACCTTTCAAGGGAGACCTTTGATTTCTGAAGATAAATGAAAGCATCTACAGTCAGAATCTTCAGCCTTCAATCCCCACCATCCATACGCTGCTACATCAAAGTAAAACCCTGTTTTGACTTCCTTCATGACTTTCAACTCCCCATTCCCTTGTATTTCCACAGCAGTCTGCCCTATAAAGTCACAAAAGGATCTTCCCACCCTGTTGACATCATCTCCTCCTTGTTACACCCAGTCCAGTCCATGCCACTCAGCACAAGCTGCAGGCTGAGTGCTGGGTAAACAGTACTAGAGCCATCGCACTCCAGTGATCCTTGCTGATGGGCAGCTTTTACAAGTCAAGGCCAGGCTAGTGAGCAGCAACTTTCTGTGCTTCTGTGCAAACTGTTCCACAGTAAATCTAGAAACTACTAACAGTCATGCTCTGCTCTCATCATCTGCACACATACATGCACTTACACGCACAGGTGCCAAATACCAGCCTGGCTTTTTGCATCCTCTGTGACTTCTTCATTTCCCAGTCCCTCAAATTTGTTGTGTCCACTCTGACCCTTCCGACTTAATAAACAATGAGGCAGCTTGGCACACCAGATTTCAGAAAAGCTTCTTTTTCCCCCCAATACTTCCAGCTTTCAGTCAGTCCCTTACACCCCAGCTCTTCCAAACTGTGGCTCAGAACCATGTCCCCCCCTGACTTGTTTGCCAATATCCACAAAGCTCACCAAATGCTTAGTTCTACTGTAGTGTTATCATATGTAACTCTTCAAACACTTCAAATCAAAATGAGAAGTTCCAAATTAAAAAACAAATAAACAACCAGCCACCAAACACAAACAACTTAAATGACTGCTAAAACCATCAATATATCAGCTGCAATAGCAACATTTTAGAGAGGATTTTTCTGGGGCTTTTTATTATTACTATTATTATATCTGCAGAAGACAAGCCAAGAAAAGAGAGAAATAGACGGAACCAAGCCCTGCATCCGAGCAAGCTCTCTGCGAGCAAATGCAGACATGTTTCAGGGCTGGCAGAACACCGTGCTGAAATTAAGTAGTGTTGGTTCTGATGGAAACACAATTTTTCAGATCTGGTATGAAATCTGTAATGCATGCCACTTGAATAAAAGCTTCATAGGCTGTACAGCAGCACCTAAATATTTGTCCTACTGCTGTTCATCCATAGCTGGCACATATTCAGAGACTGCAAAGACAAAGCCAAACCAAAGCTCAGACTGACTTTTCTACCTCCAATTTGCATTGCACTCTTCCCTCCAGGGATCTTGCATGGTTTGGTTTGGATTCCATCCCAGCTCAGTCCCGAACCGGGAGATGTATCAAACAATTTCAATGCACCAATATATTTCATTTTAAATTTAAGTATTTGAAATGACTTTGAATGCACATTCTTGACATTTCAATACTATTCTGGATAACTTTTTAATCCACCCATTTTCTACTAAGTGGTTAGAGCGTAGGGCAATTGGACTAATGTAAAAACAGAAGAAGATTGCACCAAAACAGACATCCACAGAATGAAAGCTGTTTGGGCGGAGTAGCACCTTCCCATGGGAAATGAAAACTTCGCCATTAGCTGTTCAAAATATGGTTGTATCAAACACTGTCCACCATGAAGCAGGACAAAGCCATGAGCCAGGAGCAAAAAAAGGGAACACCATGAGGCAAATAAGCTAATTCTGACTTTCACCCCTTTCACTGCAGACGCAGATAAGGGGACAACAAACTCCCAAATGCTTCAAGAACGTGGTGCGAATATGGAGGGTCAGAGCCAACTCTGCAACTTAAACAAAAGCCTGCCCAACAGAACTAGTCAGTAACAGGCAAAAGCAGGGTTAACACATACACTCTGTGGGTGTATGCATGTATATAGTTATACATATGCTAAGGAAGTACCATGAGGAGGGGTCTTCAAAACCATTTTCCTCACTGTAACAAGTAACAGGCAGCAGTAAAGGACAGTTGGCTCATTCACAGCAGCACTTGTCATCAGAATCAGTACTGCACCTCATAAATGGGGCTTCCAGTTGCCAAAAGCCACAGGCTGCAAAAGCAGTGTGACTTTGGATGAATCACTGCTAGGACTGAATCAGCAACAGGTAAACTGGGTGCATGGAGAAAGAGCTGGGGGGGTGGGGGAGGGTGGGGGCCAGAAAACAAGGCTTATTAAACTGTAAATGCTTTGATACAGAGAATCTTGGGTGTTCTTACATTGGCCAAAACAATGGCCCACAACTGCTTCTCCTTTCATAATACAGTACAAAGGAACCTGAAACCATTATTGTCTAGCAATGGCTCATCATGGGTCCCATGAATAAAGGATTTGGCAATAACCCAGCAGCCACAAGGCTTATGACAGCTTTCTCAGGAACTTAGAAATTTGACTTCTTTCCAGTAACTCCCTTAGGCTCCCAGAGGAATCCCCAAACAGCTTTTCAAGCCCTAGGAGTTGGGCCAGTTGACAGCAAAGAGGATACCCAAAAGGCACTGCAATGACAATCCTGCAGCAGAGCAGGAATGCAGGCAAGCAATAAAACTGATTCTAAACAGGTCCACAACAAACTGGCCCTAACCATAATTTAAACAGGAGGGCACTGCCAAAATGAATTGGTCATGTATTGACAGAGAGAGCAAAGAAACATAAAACCCCAATGGAACTGTAGGAGATCACAGACAGCTTTCAGAAAACAAATGCTTCTTAAGCCTACCACTGCATCTAGATGAAGAAATGTCTTCTACTTCTGAGCGTAGCTGTGTCCTCACCTCTAGCAGAGGAACAAGATCTTCTGAGCAGTTCTTGCTTTCTGGTGTAAAGGCATTCTATTATCCATTCTGCAAGTAAGACATTTTCTTGTGTGTGTGACAAAAAAAGTCCTAGTCATCCCGTGGTCCCATTCCTCCAGATGTCCTGATCTACTCTGACAGAGGCAGAATACCTAAGCAGCAGTAGCAGCACAGGCAGAGCACTGCAGCACAGTCCTAGCCCACTACCACTGTGGCTGAGGCCCTGTGCTCCACAAACCCTTCCTCGGTCCATAAAGTGGCTGCACATGTGCTGGGGGGAAAGCCATTCTTTCACCCACATAACATTTTGTTCTGCAGGATAGAAGGGAAAGTATATTTGTTCAGCATGCATTTTAAGACCACCGAGCACCTCTGCTTTAAACTGATCCCACACACTGGGGGTGTGGCTCAATAGAGAAGCAGAAAAATACCTCTCCTTTGCAGAAATGCGAATACATCCAAATACATCTCTGGTGCAGATGTAAACAGGTGGCATCCTTTGTGTAACACTGCGCATGGCTAACATTCACCTACATTACAGATAAACAACTGCACAACTCAGTTATTACAGAGCTAAGCAGAATCCATGCACACACTTACATGCATTAATCTTCAGAGATTTCCTCAATACAAACAGAAAAAGCTATCTTTAACAGAATACAAGCACATTCCTTAATATTAAAGCTTTTTATCTTATCTACGGAGAATGGCAAATGTCATAAATCAAGAAAAGAAGTGAAGCATCTTGACAAGGTCATACAAGAGGCCTGCAGAAAAAAGCCCTGGCTGGGGGATGTCCCAGGGAAGAGAACCCATGTCCATTCACTCAGCATGCTGCTCATCAGACCAGGGGGATGCAAAGTGGAAAGATGTCTTTGTTTTATGCCTCCGAGAGAGAGAGAGAGAGAGAGAGAGAGAGAGAATTAAAGGAATCAAAATAATTTGGGAGTCCTCCAAACACTCAGCATATCCTAAAGGAGATGGGGGAAGTGCTCTCCAAATAGCTTTAGGGAGAGCAGAGTTACAGTTAAGTACCATTTTAGATCAGGCAGAGATTTGAAGACAAGCTGCAAACAAAACTGCAACCTTGATCTCAATGTTCTTTTTACTTAGGCCAAAAATGAATGCAAAACCCCAACCAAACCCACCAGTCCCTGGGCACAGCTCAAGCAGCCTATTGTTCCAAGAGGACTTATCAATCACTACAGACAACCCTCTCTGATCAGGTCATATGATTGAAGGCTTTACTTTATTATTCCCTCACACCACCACCAAGCAAAGCAGCAGCAGCGTATCAGATCAGACAAAGGAACTGCTGCCCTTCAGAACAGACTCCTGAATAACTGCTCCCTGATGTGCACGTGTGTGTGATTTAGCTGTGTGCAGTGGGAATGCAAGAGTAATGTACCACATGTGCCATTACTTACGGAGTTTAAAGAGGCAACATAACTGAAAACAACCAGAACATTTGGCAGTCAAGCTGGTCTTGTATCTCGAGTTTAATAAAACTTCATGATTATTTAACCTGGTATGTTGCAGCATTCTCAAGTACTATACACATGCTGAAGAGTGCTAGAAGAGGCAAGAGATGATGGAAAACTCCGTGAAAGCTAGCTCTCCACAGCTCGGTCCCAGCTCCGACATACTGTGTTTCACCAGCATGCAGGCCTCAGGGCTCCTCTGCAGCAAGCTGGAGGCCCTTCCTCAGCTTTTTAGTCCTGAGGCTACTACACCCCAGTTTCCCAACCCTCTGCGACTCCAGTGCCACTGTGTGGTAATTAAAATGCTGGAACTGGCTCTTGAATGAAAAGAAATTCACCTGCAATGAAAATAGCTTCAAAATTCATATTCATAAAGAATGTTTGAAGAATGTAAAGGCTTCTCCCCATTTACCCACTGAAACATAACAGTTCTTGCTCTTTCATACAAAACATGCTGTAACTTCTTTCTTTCCTGCAGAGCAGTCGCTGTGCATGTGCCTACCACTGTATTAACTCAATATTTTTTTCAAGAGGCGCTTCTCTAACAAAAAGGAATTCACTCGTACAAAGCAAACTGTATTGCTTCTGCAAAATTTCATTTGAGAATCCACAGTTAAAGTGCAGGACCCCTACAGTTACCAGTTCTGCAGTGTGATAACTTCAGCATCCCTTGTGAGATGAAGCATGTCACCTTAATGCATCCTTAAGGTGAGAGAACGACCAAGCTGACTGGCTTCATCACCCTAAGGACACACAAAGTGACATACTTAATCTGATGAGAGACGCTAAAGCAGTGCCTCTTAATATTTTATGAAACATTTGGCTGTTTTTAATTTTAAAAACAGCAGCTCAATAAACAAAGCAATGGAACCTTCCCTGTGGATGGCACAATGGTAGGTGCACAGCAGCCCACTCATCTGAGTGATAACAGGATATCCTATGCATTGACTCTGTCCTCCTCCCCACATACACACTGGAAGCCCTGTACACTGAGAGGTCTCAGGCTCTGCACACAAACATGGACTTTTCAAGAAACAGCTCATTCACCAGGATGCAGCACATAGTAGGGGACAGCTTTGGAGCTGGTTTAGGATATCCAGCTTCCATAAAGCACCTTAATCTGGACACAACAGGCTGACATGCCCAAGCTGAATAAGTGGTTTTAATCAGAAAAACTGCATTTTCTTTCCTGCCTGGTCAGTTCTGGATCAAGACTACAGCTACAGACTTCCATGAAACATAAAGTGCAAGCATACCACTGTATTACTACTGCACACTTGCTTTAAGCTTACCTGCTTCCTTAAGTAGCCACTACTGGCCACTGTCAGAGACAAGGTACTCAGCAAGATGGATCTTTACTCCTACTTACAACCACCATCTTTTATTCCCACTCCCATGAAGGCTTGCAAGATGCAACACCGGCCAGAAGACAGATGGAAGGAAAAGCCCAAGCATCAAGTTTAAATACAAACACAAGCATCCCCAAAAGGCCCAAAGGACAGCCTTCAGCAGAGCCTGCTCTTTAATTCTTTGTTCCTAATACATCCATCATCACTTATGAGAGCCTCAGAGTTAAGACTGCAAAAATAAGTTAGAAAATCCCCCCGTTCCTTTTCATTGGAGTTCAGAGACTCATATATGCCAGGGCAAACTACTACCAGAGGACTGGCTTGCTGCAGTCTCTTTAAATAGACATAAATCCTGATGGGAGAGGATCTGCTTACACATCCAGAGAAAAAAGTTCCCAGCCAAAGACAGGAAGTACATCAGAGACAAAAGCACGTCCATGAGCTCAATGGGAATGTACATACTGCTTTCACCATGGAAGGACAACACCTTGGGGCTCCTCCCTTGAATTGACAAGTCCTGGCCTCACCTCAACTTCACAGTCCATCTTTTACTCTGGAAGGAAAGATTCTACAGAAATTAGAAGTATTATCCCAAGAAAGGGGATTATTTTGTCATCTGAGGACACTTGCATGGAAAAGAAGAGCTGATGGGCAGCTACTGTGATCTTTCTGATTAAAATGCTGCCTCAGAATGCTGCCTCAGGATATTACTCTTCCCCCCACATGAATCAGTCAATTAGGATGTGATATAGTCATGTAATAAAGGCTTTTTCTTTTAAGATATGTCAATCCAAGACTGGCAAACATTATGGTTTTGCCTTGAAGTGACTTTACTGAGAACAAACATGACAGATAAAACCAGTCCCAAACTAGTTAAATACTGACATCTGAGGAAGCAGAGAAGTGAGGGAGTAGACCAGTGTTTTTTCCAATCCCCTCTCAGTGCTTTTTAAATAAAAATAAATAAAAAAAGAAAAGGGGGTAGGGGGAGTTAAGGATGATAAGCCATTTCCATGAAGGGCTATCTTACCTTTGCATTATTAATTTTATATACATGTACATATATACACATATGTACACATACATACACAAAACTACTTACCTGCCACCTACAGGAACCTCTACAGGTACAATTGCATATTAAACCAAACAGCATAAAATTCTGTTCATGGCATCAGACACAATGGTCTTTGATGATCATCATGATGACACGACCATCAACAGACAATTCTTAGACCAGTCTCTTATACTAAGGAACCTTACACCAAATAAAAAAGATCATTACTAAAACAAGAACTGCCTTTGTGGAGCACTCATCCCTAGCCAGAAGAACACCTCGGCTCTCACTTCTAAGCACAACCAGGATCACTCCGAAAAGACAGATGGTCTAGCTATGCTTCTCCATAGCAATGCCCTGCCTCCAAGGGTCCAGTATGAATGGGAGGACACCTGAAATAGCACTAACATACACAAGCAGCAGGGAAGGCTCCAGAAATATTAGAAAGCTGCTAAACACCACCACGCTGCTCACCATCTCCTCTCAGTTCATTAGCAGGAGCAATCACTAGATATGTCACAGAGATCATTAAAGACATCTTTACAAATACATGTACTCTGTCAGAGTCCCAAGTACAGAGCACCATCCTAACTCCTGTCCTGTGAAGCAGAGCAAAGTCTCTGCCCCACAAAAATAGCAAGATAAAGTCTCTGCCCCCTTTTCAAGTAATAGGCAGTGATCTTTACATCTAACACAAGGACACCTTAAATCGTTTATGGAAAAACATTTGCATTTTTGGATGCATCTATGGGACTTCCTCACACACTCTATTTAGCAGAGACATCTGTTGCTCAATATATATATATATTTCATATAAATCCCACCCTCTGAATCCTTTCCATCGGTTGTCACTAATGAAGCTTTGTGTGCAAAACCAAGTGCATTCTGCCCCCATTAGGAAGCCAATTACAGCAGGAAAAACAAGCAATTAACAAGGTGTAAAATAAACATCCTGCCACCTGCCTTTTAATAACAGCCCCACTTCAAACAAGTCAGTCTCAGCACAGCTTTCAGAATTGGCAACTGATATTATATATGTATTTATGCAGCAGCTGCTCTTCATTGCAACAAATATTACAGGCTTACCAGATAAGGTCAGCATATTTAAAAAAATATCTAGCAAGTATTAAACCCTGCTTTGAGGCCCCGAATGCTGCTTTTAATGAAATCAGCAGCATCAGGCTTGTCTGGTGTTACAGTGAAGCTGCAGTCACATCCCCAGCTTAGAGAGGTTTCTCTTCATTTCTACTTAGCAGCTTCTGTATTTGTTTCACTAAATCCAGGGGCCTGAGCAGCTATTAAACAGCATGCAAGGCAACTAAACAATGCAAAGCTCTACAGAGTAGACAAGTCTTTCCTCCTTCCATCATTCCTACCTCTCCTTCTTGGCTTTCTCCAACTCCCTACCATCACATATAAAGCTATATCCAGTTGTGGGGGTGGGGCACATAATGGGGCAGAAAGCCACCCACTCAAAAAAATCAAGGGGAAAACAAATCAAGATTCCAGCTTAGTCTTTGCTCCTTGAGCCTGCAAGCTTTAGAGGGAAAGGGAAGTCATTCCAAAGTCACACTAGCCAGCTCCAGAGGGAGCCACTTTTCTTTCCCTGATGTGGAACGAGATGAATGACACACTTTTGAGTAGTTAACCAGGACTAGAGAAAGCCCAACAGTAAATCTGCAAGATTTAAGAGACTTGGAGACATGGAGAATGTGCCTGACAAAACAGCAGCCAAGCTTCATCTTGCCCTTTTTTTTTTTTAAATCTTCCCCTCTCGCTCTGGCTCTCTACTGCTACATACTTACTTGTTAAGTTTTCCATGTCATATTTCAGTTCCTGACTAATGTCCTATTTAATCACTCATTTCAAGATTCACGCAAGTCTTTTTCTCTTAGGGTTCTTCTCTCTCTGGCTTTGTTGAGATCTGAGGAGTACGACACTGACTATGGTACCACAAACTTTTGCAATCATTTACATGATTCTGAGGTGTTAGTCAGAGAGGAGTGAAAACTGGTAACATTCTTTCTCTAAATGACCAAAGAAAGCAACAGGAAAAAGAGCTTTTAACCCCAAACAGAGCCAACAGGGCTATCCACAGGTTTATAGAAGGTTGCAAGTCATGATCAACAGTACCAAAACAATCTTCACTGGAAAGTTCTTCTAAAAAGTCCTGAATTTAAATAACAATTCACTACTCTTGAACACAACTGCTACCTAACTGGGAAATCAGATCTTAAAAGACCCAAGTCCTCAGTTCTGGTGATTATTTACATGTATGCAGAAACAAGCAAAGTCAGAAGAAGGGGAGCAACCACAGATGGTGAAAAGCAGTGAAAGGTGAAAAGTCTCCAGACTTGTGAGGGTGCACACCTAAACTTGACCTAGTGCAACCCACAAAGTAAAAAAAAAAAAAAAAATTCTCAGCCACTGGTTTCTCACGCTACCAGTACAAGAGCAGAGATCCCACGACTCCTTCCTACAGCCCTAATTACAGAGACAAGGTCACAAATGACACAATCTGCCAACATGAGCTGCAGGAGGTCATATGGCCACTCAAGCTATAAAAGTATTTTAAGAGTAGTTCAGTCAGTCAGGTCATTTAACTGGCTTTTTTTGGGGGTTGTTTTTTAAACAAGTAGCAGTATTTTCCCTTAAATTTTGTGGATGGGAGAAAAGGAAGCAGGATCTACTCCTTAGTCACCAGTCTAGGATTTCAGTACTCATCACTAACAATGCCATGGAGCAGTCATGCCTAGCTGCATTTTGCAGGTCTAAATCCACAAAAAAATGCCAAGAACGTGCCCCAACCCAACCGTGATGGTGGGACAGAACAGCTTTCAAGAGTTGTTCAGACCACAGGACGAAGTCCTGTACTGCATTAACCAAGAAGTGGGATATATTATCTGCAATGTCCCACAACAAAGCCTCACGCAACAGCTGGCTGAACATAAGCCAGCAGTGTGCCCAGGCAGCCAAGAAGGCCAATGGCATCTTGGCCTGTATCAAGAATAGTGTGGCCAGCAGGAGTAGGGAAGTGATCGTGCCCCTGTACTCAGCGCTGGTGAGGCTGCAACTTGAGTACTGTGTTCAGTTTTGGGCGCCACACTACAGGAGGGACATTGAGGTGCTGGAGCGTGTCCAGAGAAGGGCAACAAAGCTGGTGAGGGGTCTGGAGAACATGTCTTATGACGAGCAGCTGAGGGAATTAGGATTGTTTAGTCTGGAAAAGAGAAGGTTGAGGAGAAACCTTATTGCTCTCCAGAACTACCTAAAGGAGGTGAGAAGGGAGCTGGTCTCTTCTCCCAAGTAACTAGCAATAGGACAAGAGGAAATGGGTTCAAGTTGCGCCAGGCGAAGTTTAGGCTGGACATTAGGAAAAATTTTTCACTGAAAGAGTTATCAAACATTGGACCAGGCTGCCCAGGGAGGTGGTTGAGTCACCGTCCCTAGATGTGTTTAAAAGTCGTGTAGATATGGTGTTTAGAGACATACTTTAGTGGCAGACCTGGTAGAGTAGGGTCATTAGTTGGATTAGATGATCTTAAAGGTCTTTTCCAACCTAAATGATTCTATGACAGAAAGCTGCTCCAGAAGCACATCAGAAAAGCAGTCCATAGTTTTCAAACTTACTTCAACTTGATTAGTTCTAGGGAATTCTCTTCTGCTCAATGCCAAGGAGCTAACCATCAGGCTGTCTGAAGGCCCAAAGAATCAGCAGTTTAGGGACTGCTGCTTGTTGAAGGTGGCAAGAGACCAGAAACAGGACAAGAACTTACTGTGAGAAGGACCCACGTAGTTCTAGGATTAGTTCTAGGAGATAGAGCTCCGATTCTTGCAATTCTTCTTCAAAGAATGCTTAAAGAAACTCAATTCTTCCAGTCCTCATCCCTGTTCAGGATGGTTGAAGAGACCAAATTTGACTAAATACTAAACTGCAGCAGCTGAGTGTCAGCAGTACCCAGCTCACCTGAAAAAAAATAAGTTGAAAGGTGGCATGCCCCAGATGGCTTACTATGCAGTCACCCCTGCAAGCTACAGCCCATAAAACACTGACTCTGATTCCTAATAGTCACATGTGTGCACATCCCCCCCAACTTGTTTAAACAGACTTCTGCGGTTTGGCAAACAGTCAGATTAAACAGAGGATACATGAAGTTGAGCAGAGAATGTTCTCAGTATGTAGCAGTCTCTCCAGGTCATAGATCATGAAAATCCTTATATTTTCTAGGATCAAAGAAGCTACAGCCATATAAGACCTATTAGTTCATTAAGCCCATCACGCAGCCAAAGCAGATTATCCAGAAAAGACATAAAAAAGTTAAAGTAATACTCTGAGAACAAGCTGAGTAAATTCTTCTTTGAGAAAAGATGCTAAACAAAGTCAGATATGAGAACTAGGTCTGAAAGTTAAAATTCAGTTTTGCTTTTAAGAAATAAGCAAGCACATTTCTGCAAGGCAGCTGCAAGACACTAACCTACATCTAACAAAGTGGCTCTGCCATGAAGCCCCTGTGACAGTCCCTCTTTCTCACTCCCAATTGCAAATTTCCACCTCCAAACATTGCCTTTTTCAGTGCACAGTTCAGTAAGAAAATTACTTTGGAGCCCTGGTGCTGAAAATGCATCAAAGCACAATCTCCAAATTCTCAAACACCCCCCTTCCCCCCCCCCCAAAAAAAAAAAAAAGAAAAAAGAAATCAAAGGAGAAAAAGAAAAGACAGTTTGGCTCCCGCTGGCCTGCAATAACAATAATGATAATAATCTAGAGATCACAGGAGGTTCATCTACCCTGCATGCCAAGTCAATTCGCTCCTTTCACAACTGTGTATAATTGTTCCTGGGACTGCAAAAATTACTGTCTTTTCACTAGCAATCAGAATCCTAAAAATGCTTTCAAACAACCTCAAACCCTTATTTGTTAAAACAAAACTATTTGCTCTTTTACGGTTCAAGTTAGGTCTGGCATTTCTGTGCAGAGGGTCAATAATCCAGTCGTTCAAAAAATAGTCACGAAAGACGTATTAACATAAGTTGTGCATTAAGGCACAATTATTTATATGCCTGACAGTAATGGCTCTGCGCTGTGCACTGTATCAACTCACAGATACTTTAGCAGGAAAATAAAACACTTTTGGAGAATGTCTGCTCTGCCCAAGGACAATTAGCATAACGCTAACGCTGTAACAAGAGAACAATAAGGACTGACAGTGTTCAGACTAATGCTTCATCGCAGAGTCTCCAGAACAGCAGTGTCTGTCCCTGAAGTTTGTAGTCATCCCAGCGTGCTTCTCTTTGCTAAGCACACGTAGTCTCTCTGCCTAATGCTTCCCCAATCCTTAGGTTAATGAAATACAAGTAAACAGTTTTAAGATGCGTTATCCTCTGCTACCAAAACCTCCCTGGCTTGCGGTACCCAATAAAATCGGTTGCTTTGCCTGCAACCAGCCGTTGCCTCCCGAGCAAGGGGAACTTTCCTCCTCCCCCAGATACCGGGGAAAACGCTCCGTTTCATGCAGGCGGCGTCTATGGCACTGCCCCTGAACAGCAGGCAATACTTCAAGGGCAGCTCTGTTGAACCGCTCCATTTTTATTTTAGCCATCCACAGGTCACAGCAAGACGGAGCAACATTAAAAGTTAAGCGGGACAGCGTCAAGTCCAATCCGACCCCAGAGTTTAAAAACTCTCGGCAAACCTGCGGCCCCGATAGCGCCCACAACTTGACTGGGACTCGAAGACGGGTTTGACGCCAAAGAAAGAAACACTGTCCGGGCTCTGCAGAACAACGAAAAAAACCAATAAACCCTCGGGACGGGCGGCGGGAAAGCGGAGCGGGTTATAAACCCGGGCGGCAGCCGCTCCTGCCTTCTCCCGCCTGAGGGAGCGCGAACAGCAGCGGAGAAACAGCCCCGAAAGGGGCCGCGGAGCTGCGTTTCCAGAGAGGCGACACGGCGACAAGCGACGCCGCGAGCCGGCCGTTGGGGGTCCCAACCGCCGCGAGCCAGGCGTTGGCGGGTCCCAACCGCCGCCCCCTCTCCCCCTACAGATCCCCTCACGTCCTCCCCCGGCCGGCCACTCCTCAGCCAGGGCGGCAGGGGGCTCTGCCCGCTGCGGAGACAGGCTCTCCAGCCGCGGAGCCCCTGCCCGTGACCGGCGGGCGGGCTGCCGCGGGGTACCCCGACTCCGTCTCACAGCCCTGCCCGCTGGGGTCCCCATCGCGCCCGCCGCCCCCCCCCCGCGCCGGACAGTGTGGGCGGGTGTCGGACTGCAGCCACCAGTTGCGCTTCCCGCCCCGGACGGCTCCGGTACCTCAGCCAGGATGGGACGAGAAGTCTCGTCGCTGCAAAAGCCCTCTCACAGCAATGCAACAAGTGCCCACCCACCTGGGAATAAGAAGGAGAAGGAGGAGCAGGGGCGGGCGCCGAGCTTGGTCGCTCGCACCGCCGGTGCCGCCGCTCTGCGCTCCCGGCGCCCCAGCTGCCACTCAGCGCGCCACACGCGAAACGCGAAAACAAGCCCGCCCCGCGCGCGCACTCTCTTGAGCCGCCCGGGACGCCGTACGCCCGGCCGCTACCATCCCGCCGCCCTGTGCAGAAGCGGGGGTGCGCCGGCCCGCCGCTGGCCCGCCCGCCGCGTCGGTGGCGCGCCTTCCCCCGCCTCGCCGCACTGGTAGTGCCCTGGCAGCCGTTACGGTAGGAGTCGCCTCACGGGGCTGCGATCCCCTCAGCGCCTCGGCGGGGCTGGGCGCTTCTGCCGCCGCCTTAGGGTGAGGTTCGCGGGTAAACTGGGACCGGTATCGTCCGGAGAGGCCTGGTCCGGCAAGCGAGGCCTCAGCCTGGGGCTCCCCCGGCCCTATAGTCGCCTCTTACGCCACTTCTAGGCCTGTTTCTGCCGGTCGTAGGGCAGGGTTAACCCGGTCCCGGGCTCGGGTGCTGGCCGGTTCTCCCAGTCGGAGGGTGTCGGGTCTATAGCTCCCGGCAAAGTGTCGCTGCCCACCGCCCTGTTCGGGACTGCCTCGCGTAGGAGGTTGGTGCGGGCCGCGCCGGTGGTGGCGAGGCGAGACCTAAGCCGCGTTGTGCCGCCGTAATTCAGCCCCTCCGGAACGCGGCCTCTTCTCTTGCTTAAGTAGCCTGTTGAGCTGCTGTTGGAGACTTGTACAAGTTCTGAATTTCCTCTCTTATATTTGAATATGGTATTTAGTCGTTTTGCAGAGGTGTGATACTGTATTTTTTAATGTTACAGCAACAGTGCAAAAATGATCATCCCAGTCAGATGTTTCACATGCGGCAAAATAGTTGGAAACAAGTGGGAAGCCTATCTTGGCCTTCTGCAAGCAGAATATACGGAAGGGTGAGTATTATTTCTGCATGTTCTTTGACTCAGGTTTTAGATGAGATTGCACAGTGCGTAAGGTATATAAGTGCAGGATCATGGCACTACGAAGTAGCTGTAAAGAGGCTAAAAACTACAGATAAATTCTGAGGCTATTTAACCAGCAGTTAGAAATTATAATAGGTAAGAAAGTACTTATTTCCCTACTGAATCTTCCTGGATAGTAGTATGGAAGTTGCCAAGTCATAACCTTTACACCCAAAACGGTCTCAAATATTTAACTGTGCGTGGAACGGGAAGGAAAGAAACAAGCGGTACAGTCAATTTTGACATTAGTGTTTGGGTTTTTTTAAGGGGAGAGAGAGAAGAAGTTACAAGTGTAAGAAGTAACTAACGTTATTAATAATGTATACGTTTTTCAGGTTTTCTTAAAAGCATTTCATATTCCATACCCAGAATTCTTAACCTTATTTGAAAGCACTGGTTTGTTGAGGGGAAGGTTAACTGCTCTAGATACCTGACTGATAGTCCCAACAATTCTGTTTTAAGAAGTCTATGCGTGCTTTGCATAGCCAGAATTGTCTTTTAATAGGTCAAGGAGGTTCTGGCTGTGGTGGGGCTACTTCAGAAGGGTTTGAGAAGATAACTCTTGAAAAATATTTATGTTGTCATTAAGTATGAAGGACGTTTGCAATGCAGAGGAGTGGAAAAAAAAAAATGAAGTTTGGGAGACTTCCCAAATTGATGTTGAAGTTGTTATGTAGAAAGAAAAGAGTATATGGTTTGCATTCAAATGGTTAGGGTTACTAATAGGTTTTTAAAGGGACTTGTGTCTATGAACTATCAGAATAATGTATAGTAACAACACAGATTTCACTGCCTTTTCTCTAAAGTAAAACATTCTTATGGTTTAGGATACTGTTTTGTCAAATGTTAAACAGTGGAGCACAGAACAAACAGGGAAGGAAAGCTTTAGTTTTTTAGCTTCACCTACACTTGTAGGAAGTTGTGATTATTCTCTGTGCTTCTCACTGTTTGATGTGGAGTTTGCAGGGAAAAGATGTCCTGTCCCCCTACTATTTATCAGTTTCATTAAAAACTGTCCAGTAAAGATCATTCAATACTCTTCCTAAATCTCATTACTTCTGTGAGTGGCCTTTTTAGAGTGCATTTACAACCCAGAACCTGCCAAACATAGCTGAGTAGAGTATTGCAGCTGCTAAACTAAAGGTATTTGGAAAGTTCCTACCAAAAAAAAAAAAAAAAAAAGTTGGTTTGGTTTTTTTTTTCTTTCATTTATGGAGTTAAAAACATTAAAATAGTATGGATTACTAATAATTTCTCACTAATACTGAAATTTATCAGAGCTATTCTGGTAGCATTTCTGACTTATTTACCAAGTATTCCTTTTTAATATTTTTCTTGTCTTCATTATTCCTCTGCTTTTGTAGGGGACAGGAAGATGTATGTTGTTCTTGATAAATGCTCACTTGAAAACGATTGCTGTGGTCACCGGTGTGATTCTTGGATGCCTGTTCAAACTAATGCAGTTACGGTTTTGTGAGATCAGAAGCAAAGTTTACAAATACTGAACAGTTAAAATCTTACAGTGCAGTGTCAGAATCACTATTAACGGTGGCTTAAGAAATGGATGGACAAAAGGGAAGAAATAAACTTGTCTAAACAATTTGTGGTTAAAAAAGACCCACACCTTTCTGTTTGTCCCTTAAAATTGCTCTTTTTTCACAAGTTCTTGGAAGCTAGAGGAAAAGGGAAATATAACTGAAGTTGTTTTAGCTGATTTGTTTTAGTATGATTTCTAAAGTTGTGATTAATATTAGTATTTTGCATCTCTGATGACTTCATTTGAAAGTTCAGAACTTTCCAGATAGCTTTTAAAACTTACCTATCAACAGATATCAAATGCTTTTGTTCTCAAAGGTTTTGGAAAGTTTAGATATCGTGATATTATTTATAAACATTCTTTTTAAAAAATACACTGTTCATATACTTCCCGTAAATAACTTTTGCAAGTGCTAGTCCTAAAATGAATAGCCCTGCTATTTAAGCCCTTGAAGAACTGTTGATAGGTACGAGGACTAATTGACGTCATCAAAGAAGCTGCTGGAGTTGACTCCATGCAGTTAGACTGTACTGCTTGAAGTCAAACAACCTTTTACCATGATGCACCGCATCATCTAGATCTAAAGACATGAGATCAGTTGTAATTCATGAATGTCAAATTCTGAAGAAGTATCAGACTGGCTTTATGGTTAATAGGTTGGTTCTAAAGAGCTTGGATAGTGTCATTTACCTTCAAGAGGTCTGATAGAGATAGCCATTGAAGACACACACAGTGGTTTAGACTAGGATGACTCGTACATTCTCTACCCAACCGTAAGAATCTCAAGCAGTCACTCAGAAGGAATTAAGTGGAAAGTCTGTAAAACACAAATTTCTTGTTGAGTAGTCTGCACATCCTTATTTGTATATTTGTGGGGAACAGGTTGTATAACTGAATGCCGCCCTATATGGGAACTGGAAAGGAATTTTACCCTCCGTAGAATTAGCATCCCATCCATACGTGGGGTAGTTTGCATTTTAAGTTATTTTAGTTTCTATATAGCTCTCAGCCTTTTAACATGGCTTGTGAAAGTAGGCAAGTATCACCCTCAGTTTACAGAAACATTGTGTTGTAACAGTGCTTAGAGATGCTAACAATAGCATGGGTAACAATGCTTAGAGATGCTATTCCTTATTCTTGTGTAAGAAGGAGACTGTGTAGTGCCTTCCTGCTACTTTCTACCATACAACTCGCAGGAGCTGTAGCCAGCACAGGTAATTATGGACTGTCCAGGATTTTAAGAGAAGTAGAAATGACTTCCTATGTTTCCAAACTCTGTTCCTGTTACCAAATTCACATCTCTTGATTGATCGATTTTTAACCAGATCAGCTCCTCTCTTTTCTACAGACTGGTGTTTGTAAAAGGAAGACTGAGTTACTGTAACTAAATAATTGAGGTTAGAAATGTACCATCTTTTAAGTCTTTATCCAGCTGTGAAGCTAGAATTTTATTTCCAAACGCAAAATACTTGCATCTCACTTAACCTTGCTGTTTCATGACCAAATATGCCCTCACAACTGGGGTAGTTCAGAAGAGGAAATTTGTAAGAGTTAGTCTGTTACGGTTCTGTTCTTATGGGAGTTCTGCAGACATACCTCTGAAAGTTCAGTAGTTGTGTCAGCTAAATGCCATCTGCAACAGAAGATCATGTGCTCTTTACAGACCAGGGAACAGGCAAACGCCCTGTCAACAGCAGTAAATGGAAAAGAACATTAACAGCATGTGCTGTTAATGGGCAACGAAGCTGGTGAGGGGTCTAGAGCACAAGTCTTATGAGGAGGGGCTGAGGGAACTGGGGTTGTTTAGCCTGGAGAAAGGAGGCTCAGGGGAGACCTTAGCGCTCTCTACAGCTACTTGAAAGGAGGTTGTAGAGAGGTGGGGGTTGATCTCTTCTCCCAAGTAACAGGTGATATGACAAAAGGAAATGGTTTTAAGTCACACCAGGGGAGGTTTAGATTGGTTATTAGGAAAAATTTATTCACTAAAAGGGTTATCATGCATTGGAACAGGCTGCCCAGGGAAGCAGTGGAATCGCCATCCCTGGAGGTATTTAAAAGATGGGTAGACACGGTGCTTAGGGACATGGTTTCGTGGTGGTTTTGGCAGTGTTAGGTTGGTGGTTGGACTCAATGTTAAAGGTTCCTTCCAACCTAGATGATTCTATGCTAAATTTCTGTTTCTTAGTTTGAACTGCAAACAAGTTTTCCTCTGTGACTAAGCTCAAAGTAATCAGTATGTTGCTTAGGAACACTTACAAGTGGTTCTGACTCACTTCATCCATTTTTTTTTTTATTGTTGTTCTTGTTCATTAATAGAGATGCCCTGGATGCCCTTGGTTTGAAGAGATACTGCTGCCGCAGAATGCTCCTAGCCCACGTGGATCTGATTGAGAAGCTTTTGAATTATGCACCCCTGGAGAAATGAGATGAAAAAAGTACCATGCCGCAAGCCATGTGGAACGTATCTCTAATTCTAAACTTGAAACTGGACTTCAGACAGTAAAGAATGAAAACCACCTGTAGTGCAACCATTGAGAGATCTTTACTTTCTGGAGAAAATACTGCCCCGAGCCACTAACCTCTTTCAAGGAAGTGAAGATAAAGTCCACTTAACCAAGATTTGGAGATTAAATTAAAAGTTTGGATGCTTCTTTTTAAATCTGTGTTTGGAGTTGTTTTGTGAACTTTTAAATGATTCTGCCAGCAAAAATAAATGTTTGTTCACGTAGAAAAATTACTATATTTGATAAAAATGTTGAAATAAAGGCAGTCTTTCCCTGTAGCCTTCCTACAGTTTCTGGGTAGTGTTTAGTGTATGCTTGGGTCTTGCCATTTGCTTGTGCTGGTTACTTTAAGGTTAGGAGTACTGTTAAGTAATCAGTTCAGTGTTTTGTGCTAGGCAGGTAAGGGGATTAGAAACATGGGACTGAAGTTCAGGGTTCCAGCAATGGGAAATTGGGTAAGTTTGGTAAGAATGAGGCATTACTCCTGAAAGCTTCTGGAGCTAGCAGAGTGCGCTTTCTGCTACATTTAAAGTCAACTTGCAGTCTCTACCCCAGTTCTTATAAAACACTGGGGCTGCTGTATTATAAAAAACAGTGAATCAGATGGTGCAGTGCCCTTCATTTAGGTAAAACATATCTGAGTGTTCCCATGGAAGGCACTGGATGTGAGAATTTACGCATTCTGGTGTGAACAGGATCAAAGTGTTGATCTTGCCAAGCACCTGCACCGCTCTGTAGCTGGTACGCATGCAAGTTTTCCACTTGTTACTCATTTCACTGCCTTCACGTTGTGCTACGCGTGTGGTGTGATACTGCCTGGCCAAACGGAGAGTGCTGTGTGCTCTTCTGGTGGAACAAAACAGAGGTCAGCTATACACGCGGGGCTCGTGAAGGTTACCTACACTGAGAGACAGACACTGACCCTGCCAAAAGGTGTCGCCTTCCTGTTGCACTGTCAGCTTGAAAGCTGGACCATGTTTCATGCTGTTCTCTGACATCCAGTAAATGCATCATTCCAGGTGGGGGTGAGAGGTGTGGGAGTGTGCACAGGCAGCCACACCCACCTTACCTGAAAATGAGGGAGGCCAATGCCTACATCTGTGCACGCTCAGGATTCTGTTCAAATTCAGGATTAGCCCATATGCAAATGTGGGACAAATCATTACAGCAGCCTTGTAGGAAAACGGGCTGGAATGGATGATAATCCCTTAGCTTGCAGTCTGTTATTCCTTGGTACAGTTAAACTTTTGGCACTCGCATATCAGCTGCTGGCAAAGAAGTATCTCTGTGGATTCTTTTTTGTAGTTGGAGAACTAGAAGTTGGTTTGAACAAAACTTGGGTTTCCAGAAATGGTAATTATTTAATGTGCTTAGTGGGTCAAACTTGTATGCACAAACTAGATTGTCTCACAAAATAAGTTGCAGGACAGCTTGCCTTTAGCTATCACCCCACCAATATTTACACTTGAACTTGCTTTTCAATGTAGTACAAGGCAATAGTAGATGTTTCCCATATTCAGCAGTTCTTTACTGAAGACGTTTTAAAACCATATGCTTTATCCTAATGCAAAGAGAGTTAGGCAATTAATTCTAGCATTTGTTTCATAGTTGGTTGGATAGCTTATGTTCTGCATGCCTGCTGTATTAGCTAGCTAAATGCACTCAAAAAAAAAAAACCAACCAAACTTCACTTCTCTTTCAGGCTATTTTTTAAAAGGGACGCTATGAAATATAGGATGACCTTTCCAAACTGAACTCCTATAGGACACTTTACCATGTTACAGCAGACCGTTACACCAAGATACGTGCCAGCTTGTTCACAAAAAGATCAAAACGCCGGGCCCAGCGCTCATTCTGTGAGCTGTACTGGGAAAGCGCAGCAGCCCAGGCTGGTACGTCTGGCAGAGGCAGCCGTGCATTATGCCGTGCGGAAAGCTGTCCTGCATCAGTGCCAAAGAACTGGATTAGACGAGCCGACAAGACTTTGTTTCTATCTGCAAAAGCAATTTTCTAATCTAGTTTTCTGCTTTAGAATAACATGTTTCTTTTCAAAGCTGATGCCAGGTTTTCTGATATGAAAAGATATGGCTCTTAAATACTTATAACGAAGATGCAATTTGCCAAAACACAGCAGGCCTCATTCAAAAATTCAAAGGAAAAAAAAAAACCACCTTGGTTGCTCTCATTACTGTTTCTCAGATAGAAAATGGGGTACAGTGGAAGCCAATGACAGTCTGGTATCGCTGTGTCAGACAGATGTTACACAAGGAGTAGCAAAAAAACCCGAGTAGCAAGACTGTCACAGCAGGCATTAATATTAGCTCATGGCAGCACATGACAACCTGTCTGCATCACAGCTTTTCCTCAGGAGTTTGCAAACGCAGCATTGACCAAAAAAGCTGTTTCTGTAATGTGGCAAAGCAAACGGTTTATCACATTCATATGAAAGGTTGTCTCAAGAGTTTTGTCAGGTTAGGAGCAGAAGCAGAGCTTAAATCCTGTTCCATAAAGAGTCAGTGAATTTTTTCCATGGAGTTCTATAAATCCCAGCTTTCACCCCTGCTCTTTGGTAACAAGGAAAATAATTCCTTTTTTGCTGTTATTTCTCCTGTGCTTGCTTCTGCAGCTGTTAATAACATAAGTGTATTGGATGTGCTTTCTAACCTGCTTGATCTCTTTGAGAAGAGCCACTAAATATGCTTACAACAAGCATACTTTTTAAAGCCAATGTAAAAGACACGAGTATACACAGGAAAAAAAAAAGTGCCTTCGTTTTTCCTGAATCTTAATAAAAAGGAGCCCTTAGCAGAATCAGCAGATAGGCAGAAGTGGCAAAAAAAGATAAATCATACTGGATATGCAGCCCTTAATTACATGCAGAAATCTGTCAATTGGAAGATTGCTGAAAAAACCAAAAAGCCCACCACTCCTCTGCACTTGTTTATTCACTTTATATATAAAGCATTTCGGACATTTTTCAAGTCTGTTATGAAAGACTGTGGCAGGGATGATGCTAACCTGGTGTTAGAAAAGCAAGAAAGCACAATCAGAAGCGTGACAGAAGAACCCCTGTCACCCAGGCCGCAACCTCCCTGGGGCCAGGGCAGCCTCAGGCAGGACTTTCACACATCACCATCATATAAAAATAATGAAGCAGTGCCTGAGAAGCACATGGTGGAAGATGAGGTCATGAAAGTACAGAGGAATCTGCTTGTGGAATCCAGCATCCTGCTTCTACCTGGGAGCATCAGCACCAAGGCATGTGTGTGCTTGGAAAGCTTTACCTTTCTTGAAATTACAGTTTTAAACAAACAAAAAAAAACCCTCTCGATCATGATTCTGAGTCCATCTGCAGGATGGAAGTGAAGTGCTTTCGTGCCTATCCGTAATGAGCCTCGAGCCTTACATTTCAAAAGGAGTTTTGCTCTGAAAAACAACCTCTTGTGAGGGTCTCGGCCTAGAGTGATTTGCTGAGATGTGTGCTGGGTTTTCGTTCTTCCCATGACCTTTCCCCAAATGCAGCCTGAAACTGGATACTGAAGTCTGACTTCTTGTCTATGCTTCTTGTCTATATGAAGAAAACCTCTGAAAACCATAACTACAACCAGAGCACAAACCCTGTAGCTGTACATTTCCACAGAGATGCCTAACTAGCCCTGTGGCTACAAATCTACATTTCATTGGTAATAAACTGTGAGGATCCAGAACATGAGCTACCTTTTTCTCTGAAAATAGCAAATAGCTCTACAGGAAAAAACAATTTTTCCCCCTGCCAAAAAAACCCACAATCAAAACCAAATAGCCAATTTTGCTCTAAAAGCAGTTTAATTCCAAATAGTTTCTAACTTCAGTACTAATGCTAGTAAGAAAATAGCACTTCTACTTAGTCCTGTGTTTGAGCAGACCCATGTACATCCATTTGAGCTTAGTTAGCCAGTGAGAGTTTCTTAACTCCTGGAACTTCTCAGCTGAGACATCTCCAAAATAATATTGTTTCCACCAGGCTCTGACTTCCCAGATGATGAACACAGCTTTGATTTCCCTTTCAGCGCGTTTGTGCCGTGATTTACAGTGTGGCTTTGTTTTCAGATTCAATTTTTATTCAATTCCTCCAGCCAGCGAGGAAGCATTTTTAATTGTTCAATAGGGACAGCACAATAGAGATGTTTGAAAACCAAGGACAGGAAGCACGTGGCTGAGACTTTGGCTTTGCCGTGCTGCACGGTTTGATGTGTCGCCCACTGAAGTCTGTGGGAGTCTTTTCATTAACTTCAATGTGACTTAAAATGGCGTGGTGACATGTGGTGCCTTACACCACTTGAGTGTCCAGGATTAATTCATTATGTCAAGTTCTGCTAAGAAAAGCTGTTTGAGGTGCACAAGCCTTAGATACTCAAAAGAGCTTTCAGATGTTGCTGCAGACCTCAGCCGTGTGCACCTCCAGCACATAAGGCCATAAAAAAAAATAAAAGGTAAGAAGTTATCTTTGGCTTTAGCAACTCCAGCCACACAGGGGGAGCTGCAAGGCAATCAGCTTCGCTTTGGGCTAGTGCTTAGAAACCACACAATGTTTACATGGGAGTAGGTCTCCTTTAAACCCTCATCTCTTTCTCCTTGACACTCCCTTTCAAAAATATATAGGGGATGTAGAGCCAAGACATGCAAAGAGCATTAGATTTCCTACCCCCAATCTTATTTCTGCTTCTCTACAAATGCACGTCTTCCAGACTTTGTCAGTCACCCGTTTTGGTGACCCACACCTTGTCTTATGCTTGTATGTCATACGTAGCTGGTGTGCAGACAGGAAGCTCCCAAGCACCACATGAGTTGCCTCACAATTTCCTTCCTGATGCATCTGCTCCTGCATCGAACATTATGTCTTGTAACAGCCAAGCTAGAAAATTCATGCAGGAAAGTCCTTCATTTATCCCTCCCAAATACGAAGCAAATGTTTTAATAAAATGGGTTCATTATTTCCTGCTTTCACGAGCTGAACAAATAGTGATCAAAGAAAGGCACAGAACAGCAGACAAAAAGCTAAAAGCCCATATACTTTGGGGAGCACAAGAAACAGGCGGTTAGTGGCAAACTTCAAAGTGCGCGGCAATGGCTGTAGTCAGGACTTTCTGTAGGCACTAATGATTTTGAATTAACCCATGCCCCACCCTAAGGGCTGGATTTGGAGCTAGGAAGAATGAATACTGAATAGCCGCTCTTTAGGAATCAGACCTCCTTTTAAAAGCACGTCTACTTGGAGCACACCAAGAAATGAACTGCTTTAAAAAAAAATATGAAATAAATTGGTGCCAGCAGTAGGAGAGCTGTGCTTAGCACTTACCTTTAGGTGCTGACCTTCCTTGAGCTGCTGCTTTCCCCACTTTCTAGTGGTTCACCACAGTGGTATCTACAAGCTTTTAATTACTTCAGAGGTTAACATAAATGTCACTGTCCTTACCAACATCTCTCCAGAGACCCAGTCCAAGTGCATGAAGCTCAATAGGAATCCTTCCTCCAACAGTGGTGTACTTTGGGTCCATCCCATTCCACCCTCTCTTTGCTTTCTCCAGGCTGGTCACATCAGCAAGGGAGACTCCCTTTGCCCATCTCCGTATAACGTCATTGCTCATGTCCTTCAAAGACAGAAAAATGCTTCACCTTAAGGTGTATATTTAGGGACAGGCCTTGACAAAAATGAATAGGCTCATTATCCAAGCCTCGGGCAAGCCACTGGTGCACTGCCTCAGTTTCCCTGCCTGTACCTCTGAGACAGCACTCATCCCACCCTTCAGAAACCATCAGAGATGGGCAACAAGGAGAAGCCTAATCTCGCCCAACCCCTGGTGTCTTCTTGCCTCCCTCTTATCAAGGACCCCCTATCACATACTGCCCTCAAATCCTAATGGAATATCTTTAAATAGATTTTTAAAAAGTGCTTTTTGACTGTGAGCAGAGTCCACTGCAGGAAGTGCTGGTGGAGAGCTGCTGCCCTGAGCTTGTGCAGAAATTCAGAGATTGGCAGCATCACTGTCCCTGACAATCCAGAAGGTACAAGAACACAGCTAAAGCCCAGTTATCCCCAGCTATTTACTCAAAGCTGCCTTAAAGTGCTCTTCCCCTCCCCCCCTTTTTTTCCCTTTTAACTAAGTCTTCCATATGGTAGCACGGGTGAAAGCGTGGTCCTTCCCAGAGAATGCTAGGAGAGGGAAGGGAGAAAAGATCCACTTTATGGAAAAAGGGGGTAAATGGTAATCAGAGCAGTGTCAACTACTCATGGTTAAGGGCTGCACGGATGAAATAGGATGTGCTCCTACCAACATTGATCAGCCATTACCCACCAGTTGACAGGCTCTGCCCAGCTCTTCATCAATACAGTAATGGTGTGCAGTACAGCCAGGCCCTCAAGCCTCCCGTTTCCAAAGAAAGTGGAAATGCAGAACTTTTATAATTGAGTTTATAAATTTATACGCAGCAATGGAATAGCTAACACTTGGGCTGGAGGTATAACAAGAGGTTTTGCTGAAATTCCCCCCAAAAATTGAAAAACAAAACCAAGAAGATGAGTGCTGCTCTCAGCTGTAGGCCTTTCTTCATAATGAGCTGTGCAGCTGAAGCAATTACTTCAGTTTTTTAAAGGAGCAATAGCAGTTTGACCAGGAGGTCTTCCTCCAGGAATGAGCTAGTAAATGAAAGCATTAAGTTAATAAGGGCTTGAGTGCTTCAGATCATTACAGAGACAGCCTACAGCTCCACACTTCACCAACTTGATACTTTATTATTCTTGTCAAAACAGCTTGAAGAAAACCCCTTTTGGATCCACTCAGTATTAAATGCAGCCTAGACAAATGGCTGCTTTCCTCCATTAAGCAACATTTTAAAAAGGCAAAAAAGTAATAATTAAATTCCACTGATGAATAATTCTCATAAATAAAGAGAAACAAATGCCATTGGCCTCAGTAGCTTTCAGGTCAGCTACTCGAGCTGCCGCTAAACCAAATGAACGTTGTGTGCTGCAATAGCTGGGAGCAGCAACATGGAGAAACTCCCATTTCAGCTGCAGTGGGAGACATCTCGAGAAACGGCTCTTGATGGCTGAGCAACAGCCAGATCATCCAGTGGTTCCTGATGCCTGGCATCCCTCATCCACCCTGCAGCCCTGTGCTGAGCACAGTTAAACCTCTTTTATCCTGCCCTTGTCTCAAACCACAGATGGACAAACCTGCTTTGGGCCAGGTCTGGGACATAGATCTGTGCCGTCCAGAGCAAAGCTGGAGCCTCCACCCAGGATCAAGGTGAGTGAAGGTCCCTCATGCAGGCTGTGGCCATACTGCCCCAGACCCACCAAGACAGCAGTGTTTACCCTCACTCCCTGCCAGTGCAGCATGCCCAGCAGGCCAACAAACTCCAGCTGCTTCCACATCTCAACCCAGGGCAGATTTTCACAAAAGAAGGTGATTCCTCCAGTAGATACTTGGTCAGCAGAACTCTTCTTTCTGTTGGAGGCTTCTTATAAATTAGTCATCCTTTTTCGCTCCCAGCCCACCTCCCCCAGGCATCTTCCAACTCAAAACATCTGAAACGTATTCTAAACTCTGAATGTGACCAGCTAAATGTAACCAGAGAGAGCTTCAGGCCTTTGCTCCCGTCTGCACATTTGCTTCCAGGGGGCTCCGCTGGCAGAAGCAGGGAAGTCATATTGCATGTGAGGTTACCGCAATATCACAAACTTAAGCTGGTTATTTCTTTATTCTCTATTTTAAAAGCTACAATATTCAGGTAGGCTCAAGGAAAAACAACCTTTGGATTTTGTCTGCTCATAAATCCATCATAACAGCTTGGGGGAAAACAGTAAATAAGATATTGGAAGAAGAGCACAAGAGGCCAAAAGAAGAGTATCTGCCTCTCTGGATGTGCTATTTGCAACCGGAGCCAGGTACCAGGCTGTGATATCAGTATGTAGTATTGATTTGTTCTTAATCCAGAGAAATGCCCCTGTAATGAACTCTGCTGTGCCCTTAATGATTTCATATTGAAGGATGTTAGGTGCCTTGCTCATAACAGAGTAACAGCAATTCCAAAAATAGCAAGCCTCATAATAAAATGTTATTGAGGAGCCTGAATTTCAATATAAAAGGGACTCTGCTGTACTCAAGGGCTTACTAGATACAAATGCATACTTTAAAAAGTTGTATTAAAGTCGTGTCAGTGCCTGAGTTACAGAGGCAATGTGAGATGCTACTCCAGGGAGCAGCTGAGCCCAAGGTCCCCAGGAAACTTTTAGGCAGATGTGATACAGGCTGGATTTAATCCCACTAGATGAGTGGGGCCAGATACCTAGAAAGCGCTGAGATGATACTTTTTAGAGTTGCCCGTGAGGGCAGGAGAGTGCAGCCATGGTGCTCCTCAGCAACAAACAGGGACAGCACATGAATATGGTGCTGGACAAGATGCCATGTGCCAGATCCTGGCTCTGCTGCTCACCCCCGCAGCCTCGGGCAGGAGCCTCCCAGAGGGCCACCAGCGAGCTGCCACTGCAACTGGTGCAAGCGGGCTTGTGAGAGAGGGCAGCCAGCACTGGCTTACTAGTGGGAAGAAGCCAGCATCCCCACCAAGCTCAGGGCTACCTCAAATAGCTCAGAGTTGGGAGCACCAGCTCTAAGGTTGACCTTACTTGCAGGTGATTCCTCAGCCTTAGTTTAGCAATCAGTGCACCAAACAGCAGCCCCAAATTAAACCCACCAACTGGGCTCCTCGGCCTCTATCAGCATGGACCTCACTCTACAGGCTGGCCCAGTCAGTGGGCCCCCAGTGGCTCAGGAGGATAGTGGTTGCCCATCTCCCACCACATGCTGAGGCAGCAGGGAGCAATGGCTGACGTACAACCTGGTGTTGAGATGCGCAGTTGGCAGTGCGTGTGAGTTACAGGGTGTATGCATGTATAAAATCAACACATACTGGCTGCTCTTGTGAGGAAGAAGGCACCTTCCCAGCTTCAGGAGGTCACGTGACCAGTCCAGAGCAAGGGGTGTATGATCTTAGGGGGCTTGGCTCAAAAAGCAGAGATCTCTGCCTGCACCTAACTACACACCTTGCCTTGGGAAGATCTTCTGGCTTAGAAGAGGTCAGAGGTATGGAGCGTGCCACCCAACTTCATACCCAACT
This sequence comes from Burhinus oedicnemus, assembly GCA_008921705.1. Lineage (NCBI taxonomy): Eukaryota > Metazoa > Chordata > Aves > Charadriiformes > Burhinidae > Burhinus > Burhinus oedicnemus. The sequence goes on from VFFE01004979.1 coordinate 135,726, forward strand.
CTACTAAAGGGCACTACCAGGACCCATTTGCACCTTAAGCCTTGCTCACACTCCTGCTACCTGGATACCACCTATTTCTGCTGGCTTATTCCTGCCCGTAATTTTGGGCCACCGCAGCCCAGGGTGCGGAGCAAGTGGTCCCTAAGGTATTCCAGCACTAACAGGAGGGAAAAGCAGGGAGGGGGCTGCACTTCTCCCCTTCAGGAGGGGACCCCACTCTCACCCCAGCGTGACCTCCCCTTTGCAACCCGCTTTTTCCATTTGCCCTTTTCCAATTCACTTTTCCCAGACCCGTCTGAGGCAGCATCCCTCACTGTGTGAGAACAGATCGAAACAAGATCTCTCTCCAGGAGACATCAGAGATTTTCTCTTCGTCAAGTGTGGTGGGAAGAAATGAGAAGTAAGTAGGCAAATGCTCAACAGCAAGTTCAAGTGGACATTTCAGCCCAGCTGCAGAAGAGGCCAGCTGCAAAAAGTCATCACAGAGACTAGCACAGCTCTGTGAAATGGCTGAAACAAAAAGCATCTCTGTATTTCCTCCCCCTTCATTTCTGTATCACTTGCCCAGCAGGAACAATGTTTACTTTGGCCCTGGGACCATCTCTTGCTCCCTTCATTCTGGTGCCAGAGACATCCAAAATAGCACTTACCTGTGTAACAGTGGGGCTGGGTTTGCTCTTGGAATTAAAAACTGGAGCAAGCCACAGCTGAGAGGAGGTGACATTTGTTTTGTTCACTGCAGGGTTTATTTAACCCTTGCTCCTAGCACACACTATACAGCCCCTATCCCCGGCTCGTCCCACGGCTGCTGCGTAGGAAAGAGCTCGTTGCAGAGCTAAAGCCAGTAGTGTGGCCATGCCACTGCTGCTCCTTACCCTCTGCATTGCAGAGTGTAAGAGCTCAGGCCACCTGCAGTGTTGCAGCCTGCAAAACCTAAACTTCCCCCCAAAAGGGCTGTGGCAGCTGCTGCTTTCCCCCTGGACAGGGACAGGGATGCTGGGAGGTGCCAGGCAGGGCCAGACATACATCTCACCAGGGCACCTGGGAGGAGCCTACTCCTGCCCTCAGCTGTGTGAGCCGCCTGATGGTGGTGGCACATTGGGGACATGTTGCTGGCTTACTCCTAGTGCTTCAGCAGCACAGGATGAGCCATAATGAAAACAAAACATGCAGCTTCTTTTCTTCCATCCTGCAGCCTTCCAGTCAGCACACAGCCCTGCACCTGGCCCTCGGTCCAGATTGCTCTCAGGTCAAAGCGCATCTCCTCTACCCGCAGCTCAGCCACTGTGCCTCGGGCAGCACTGCTGGGCTCAGTCCCAACACGTCTGTTTTGGCTGCTGCCACAGCCCCTCTCCTGGGCTAGAGGTACAGAAGGGAAGACCAGCCCTGCAAAGAGCTGCCTATGAGCCCCTTCAGACCTTCAAATAACCCTCATGCACCAACTGGCTTCGTTAAGAGCAACTGGGGGCATCTCCTTCCACCTCTAGTGGGACCAGGGACAGGATTAATTAGCTAGAGGAAACAAGGGGTGAACGTTTGCCTCCTACAAGCCCTAAAAGGGACCTCAGAGCTTAGCTCATAGGTTATCCGGGAGAGGGGATGTAGACAGGAAAAAGAGCCATTAGCTCAGTTATCCCTAATTAAAGGCATAATTGCCTTAATTATAGCCCGTCCTTTCTGAGCGGTGCCCAGGAGGTGGTGTCAGCAGGGCTGCCCCTGCCTGCTGGGTCTGTGCACAGGGCAGGTAGAAGCGCGCAAGGGGGCTGTGGCTCACTGCCTCCTCCCTCCAGGATCCTTTCCTAGGGAAAAGTGGCATTAAAAACTGGGCCAGAAAAGTGAACCTGTTCTCCTGAGCTGGCTCTAAGCAGGTTAAGTGGGAACTGTCTCCCTCTCCTCAAACCCTGAACTCCCCCGTCTGCTCTAGCCTAGTTCCTGCTTCTAGTTAACCCACAACCTGGCAGCACGTGGCCCCCCCCAGGAGACAACAAGCATCTTTGGACCCTGTCTCCAGGAAGGACTCTGAATCCTAAAGCAGTGAAGCAAGAGCATCTCTTCAGTGGTGTGTGGAGAGCAGAAGTTACTTGCATCCATGTTCCAGAAACCTCTGCCTGCAAGAGCAGAATTGAGTTTACTCGAAGCTCCTGGCTACGCCAAACTAGAAGAAATTGCTGATGCTAAACCACAGGCTGCAGTTTGATACCAATCTGCATTTCCCATTGTTGGTTTCAGAAGAGGAGTGCCACCAGAGTTCAGCAGTTTTGTAGGGTCGTAACTCCTTTGGAGCAATATTTTTATTGTTACTTAGATTACAGGCAGCAGTTAAGTGGTGCAGCTGCAACTGGAGCTCTGTGGGGCTTGGCACGGCTTGTACAGACACTAAAAGGAAGTTTTCAATCTAAGGGGACACGGAAAAGGAAATATGATTAAAAGGCAAAAAGAAATACTGATAGGAATTAATTTGTCTGCCGCGCATAGCAGCTTCTGGCAGCAGAGTTGCTCAGCTCCCACTCAGGCAGGTGCAGGACACACTTCTGCGGTGCTGTGTGCTCATCCGCTCCCATCCAGCACCAGCTCAGATAACATCTGAGTATCTGGTCACTTCACTAAAGGGGTTGTTGAGTTCTACCAAAAGCCCCAATGCAAGAGGTGTCCTCAAACCTCCAGGCAAACTGAGGATGCAATACCAAGCTCCTGTATTCCCTGTCAGCACCTTAACAGCATCCCTGGCGATCCACAGCTCTGCTTGTGAAACACTGCCTCTTCTCAGATCACTTCCAGAAGACAGCATTGGGTTTTTTTGGTGAAAAGGGCACCAAGAGCCCACGTTTGTAGGGACTGTTATTTTAATAGCTCCATCCAGTGCCATTAACTATGGTAAGTGAACTGTAAAAAAAAGTTTGAATAGCACTTGGGTTTGGGGGGGTTTTGGTGTTTTTTTTGGTTGGTTGGGTTGGGTTTTGGTTTTTTGGGGGTTTTTTTGTTGTTGAAAAACACATTTAACACATACGCAGTTTTCTTTGTTGTCCTATGATTTAGGGCTCCACTCCCTGCTTTGAGATTCAGGATTCTTCACCTTGGAGGTGTGGACAAACCTCAGAAATGTTTCGAGTAATTCTGCCACAGCTGCCAGCTAGAGCCCAAACAACTGAATCATTCATGAGTCCATCCACGGAGCATGAGACATTTGGCTAAGAAAAGAGCAGGTCAGCCTTCAACTGACTGCTATTAAAAACTTTCATTGAAGTCCTGGAAGAGAGCAGTGGGAGAGGGAGCAAGGAGGAAAAGAAAATAAATTATAACATTGAACACATTTGTGGATTGATGGAGGAGGGATGGAAAACGCAAGGAAGAACAAAATGGGAATCAGCCTGGGATATCTTAGAGAGCTGGGCACGTTTAAATGGGACAAGATTTAATCTAGATAAATATAAAATAGCACCTGAAAATGCTCAGCACATAACAGAGGAATAATGTGCAAGAGAGGAGCCGTAAGAGCTGGGCATGGAGAGATGTGCCTTGAGATGTCATCTTGTAGTGATATTAGCTGTTATTTCTGTCCTGGGGGAACTGAGCTGACATTGCCCAGGAGTGGAGACAGTGGTTCAAGTCCCAGTCTCAAAACCTGAGCCGGCTGCCTCACATCTCAGGCCATCATTGCTTAACACTGCATCCCAGAATGGGCAGCAAGAAACCAAAGCATGTAAAACAACCCGGGAAGACATCTAGTCAGTAAAGACTGCTTGGAGGGTTAAAAGGTGATTAAACAGACAGCTTTTCCAGGAAAGAGAAGGCTTAAAACAGGTGCTATGAATACGGCACGCTACTGAGTGGTGCAGGCAGCTCTCTGCACAGACACTCACACACCGTGGGTTCCCCAGCATCCATCACGTACTTGCCGTATGAACGTGGATGAAACACTTGCCTCAGTTTCTCCTGTAAAACAAAGCGAGGAGCTTAAGCTTTTTGGTACTGCCCTGCATTCCCCTGAGGACGATGGCTATGCAGTGGTGCAGGCACCTGCCTCCTGCCATCAGCGAGGTATTGTTAGGCAGATGCCTATTCATTTTCAGCCAGTGGCAGGCAGGAGACATGCAGCCGAACGTTAACAGGGCACCAGTAGGTTAATGAGAAAGCCGATTGCTGTGTGGTACAACAATTCACCTTGGTCCCTCGCTAATCCTGGGCTGAGGAGCCCTTTAGAAGAGGGGAGGCTGAGACTGTGACTGCTGGTAGGTAGAGAGCATCCCTGGCTGCTGGCTGACCCACCAGGGGAGAGGATGTCCCTCCACTGGGGAGAGGGGGACCATGACTCTGAAAGGACCAAGCTGGTTTCTATGGTGGCAGGTTTCTAGGGTAAAGGGGTTCCAGCATTTCTGAGCAAAATAAGAAATACAAACCTCATCTGTAAAAGTTCCTGTGGGCAGTGGAAACCTTCCAGTACTGCAGGAGGAGATATATAGATACAGCTATGTGTGTACACACACACACACACACAGTCAAAGTTGTGAAGCATCACTCCACACACCCTGCATGGTGGAGTCAATGCCTGGTTTGGGTTGGCCTCTAACCACAAAGGCATGCAAGGAGCTTGGTGTGACCCCTACACTCCCCCCATGGCTACTGGAGACATGTGCCACAGCCATCGAAGCCAACTCTGGGACTGCGAGGGGGGAGGGCTGGGTTTTGCTGTCCCAATGGGGTGGACACAGCAGCTGTGTGCAGGATCAGGCCCTTCTGGGGCACTGGGCTCTCTCTACCCTCTGTGCAGGCAGAGACTGCTCTTTCCTTGTCAGCAAGACAATTCACTACTCAAAAAAAATGAAGCCTGGAAATGTGTAATGCTTGGCAGCTCCTTTCCTGCAGGCGGGAGCAGTAATCAGAAGAGAGAAAGCTGCTGATCCTGATAGCCTCAACGCATGCAGCATCCTTTCTACTAATGCAGACAGCCGAGGAAGAAGGAAGAGCAGCCTCCTTCGCAGGGAGTAAGAGGACTTTAAAACTGCAGCGTGCCTGACGATCTGCTGTGCCTGGATGAGTCACTGAATGAATTCGGTGGGCACCAGCATCCCTGCTGTTCATGTGATTATAGATCATTTGAGAGCATTGTGCCCCCTCCACACAAGGAATTTGTAATTTCTGAAGACACCACATGAATCTGCTCCCCGTTGCCTCCTTGGCCAGCCAGGCAGTGCCACTGGCATAACCGCTACCTCTCCTCCAGACCAGACTTTGGCACAGAGAAGCAGCAGGCAGATGGGCTCCTCCTGGAGAAGCAGCTCGACGGGGAGACAAGGCATGGCACAGCCAGCAGCCTGAAAAGCCCCTCTTTAATAGCACGGGAGCCAGCCCAGGACCCCACCACAAACCCAGCCACACCAGGAGAAGCTGTCGGTCTCTGCTCACGCGCACCCGTGCCCCAGTTGAGCAATGGTACTGCTTGAGGCATCTCTTGTAGCTGCTCAGTGCTGTGTGATAAGGAGCAGCACAGAGCACTCACCACCTTCTCCCAGAGATGCATGCACACAAATACGTGTGGAAACCTGGGGAGGTTTCACAGCAGGAAAGGAGAGAGCATTCCCCTTTACCATTTCCCAAGCAGGGTGCGTTTGTCATATCTCACTAGGGAGGAGAATGTTGCTGCCTGCTTCTCATCTTTCTCTCTTTGCTGTTGCAGCCCTGCTCAGCAGGAAAACAAGGCCATTACAACCACCGCCAAAGGTAGGCTTTATAAATGGCCAAAGAAAGGGGCACCAAGGCCTCCCTGAGGGGAAAATTCCTCCCAATTAAACATCAGGAGCAGAAAGGGCATGTTTGTGAACTGGTTTGGGGTTAGAAGCAGCCCTGCAGGGGAACATGAAATACTTGTGTCTTATTTGAAACTGCAGGAACAGGGTGACTGCCCCAAAGCTGGACCCTTGCAGAAACTATTTATTGCTACATCTGTTTTCCCTTTTATTCCTGAGGAAATTGTACTGACCACCTGGGCACCCTAAGAGAGCAGACCACCAGCTGAGCTAATCACTGTGAAGGGCAATCAGCACAGCCCCCATCTCCAGGTCCAGAGAGGGAGAAATCTGCGCTCCCACCTCACGAATGGCAGCAGCACCCAGAGACCTGAGGCTGCATGGCCTGCAGCAATGCTGTAAGACGGTAATTGCACCCTGATCACAGACACTGCAGAAGAAGCCAATCCAAACAAGAAGAGAAATTGCTTTTAAGCAATTATTTCATGCTGAAAGACACTGTGCTACAGACTCCACAGACGACGACGCCCCATGACAGTCTTGCAGAAGAGGGGCTAATTTTCCTTTGGGAGTGGGAAAGGGTAATTGGAGCCACACTGCACCCCTAATGACACAGAGGGGAATGAGATGAGGCACAAGGAGGGGCGTTTTGGGCACTTCTCTTTTGGCCATGGCAGAACAGCCAAGGTGGCCCAGCAGCTGTCTGGGAGATGCTGTTAACATGGAGCCATCCATGACACCTTCTGTGCCCCACTGCAAGCATGCAGGCAGAAGCCCAGTTTGTCACGCTCCTCCAGCCCCATCTTGGCAAGAAGCCCTCCAGGATGAGCCCTCCCTTCTTTGTTCACGCTCCACCTTCAACTCACCTCTTCTGAAAACAGGCAGCCAGAGCCACTCAAATGTCCTGGGACAAGGTCTCAAATGGACACAACCACATCCCTGTCTTATCCAATGCGTCTCAGGAGTGTGTCTGCCTTCCCCACAGTGGTACTGTAGCAGCGGCACCGGCTCATCTCACCACTGTGCTTCAGTATGAAATCAGACACATTGCCAGGGCTGGAAGGAGCTACCTCCCCTTCCAGGTGACGGAACACCAGCGTGACCTGTATGGCACTTCCCTGGGGCTTGGTGACATCATGGCCCTGCTCAGCACACAGCCAAGCAGCTTGAATTAGACTCACTTGAATTACAGGAGCTGAATTCACAGCGCACTGTGCTGAGCCCTGAGGGCCACCAAGTGGCCATGCCTGTTAGCTGCAGGCAGGCGTTTCCACCTGGCCAGATATAGGCATATTTGAAACTTGCAATGTGTAATTTTCAACACTAAATCCCAAAGGGTAATAAAAAAGGGCACACAACTGGTCCCTCTTTTTGACATGTCTGTGATGCAAGGTGGCTATGAGCTACTCCACAGCATGCAGAGCAAATACTCAGCACATACCAGCACATAGCACCCACTCAGACACTGTCATCCCACACTGGCAGGAAGAGGCAGCCCCGCTGCAGTAGCCCACCTATGTCCTTACAGTCGAGATGGAAAGGGGAAATATTTCCACTATCTTTGGGGTAAGCAGAAACAGGGTGTAGGAGAGCACAGCAGGCCAATTCATATCCTCAACTGGTCTTCTTAAGGAGACCTGACTGGTAATCACAGGCAGCAGCTGGGCTGGCAAGGTGAATTTAAGTTACCTGATGGCAAAAGCCCTGTTCTGTCTGCCTCAGTGATCTGCACAAGACGAGAAAGCGCAGCCTGTGTGACAAGGCTAAGAGAGGTCACTAAGTACCCGAGCGAGCACAGTCAGGTGTATCACAGACCCTGGAGCAGTGCTGAGTGCGCATACCTTCATGCACAGACCGCAGCTGACATGCAATGCCTGGTATCCTGAGGTCCTGCGACTTCAGGTCTCAGGGTTCCGCATGGAAAAGAAGACCACAGCACTCCACAGCAGCAGATCACAACCAGGCTGGCAAGATCAGTGTTGTGAAGCAGATTCTTCCCCAGCTCCTTCTTAGCCTGGTCCCTCAGACCAGCTTCTTCTGCTGCTGAGCAGACAGTTCCTCGAGGATCCGAGGAATCCATATAACCCATCTGGTTCATGGTACCCCTTCAGTTTTGCCACACAGAATCAGTACAGAATCTTAAGCTTTATTTTTCTATTGGCCAGCAACTTAAACTGGGTTAAAAAAAAAAAAAAAAAGCAATGAATATTATTACACAGAAAAAAGTATAAAACAACTCAATGGACACAAGCCAACTTACTGTTCTTATCTCATTCTTCCTGGCTTCTCCCAACCCTGTACAACATATTTGAAGGGAACAGGTGAAGGCAGCTATGAAGACATGCTTAAAAAACTAGAAATATTGCTTCAAGCAACATGCTCAATATTTTCCTCTTAGGTAGTAGTCAATGCTTGTCAGGATCTTGATTATAACACACGAAATAATTTAGAGATTTCTCCTTTAGATCATTACACAATAATTTAGATTTCTTTCCCCTATTTCCTACTGCTGTGGAACCAAGGATACACCTCAGTTCCTACACCTCTCTTTCTGCATTAGTTAAGGATTACTTCACGGGGCTGATGTTGATGGGGGAGTTTCAGATTGACCTGCTCTGAATTTTAACTTGTAACCCTTTAGCGCCAGTAAAGATTTCTGCTCTGAACTAAAAAAAAAAAAACACGATGCTGCAAGACCACTTAGGGGTCTGGGTGATTTTGCTCATGTTAACTGTTGCCAAGAGACAGGCCTCAGCCAGCACCACTAAAAGGTGAGGAGAGGGAATAAATTTGTTTGTTTATAGAAGGGCTTGTCTTCACTGCTTAGAATCACCACAACCCCACAGCCCTTTCTGCTTCATGGCTGTAACAGGCATACCAGGAAGGTGAGAACAAGACAAGAGGCACAAGATCTTATGAATTCAGGCTAAGACCTTGTTGGCATCATGACAGCACCAAGTCCACGGCAGCGGTGATGTCTATGTCCTGTATGTATCCAGGATCCCAGTGCAGAAAGAGTATTTAATCACATGTATTCCTCTGCAGCAAACAGACAGTTAACCCAGCACTATCAATTTACCATGTACACTGGGGCAACTGGTTGAAGATGACTCTCCTGACCTTCTGTCCTGGTTTGAGTAACCAGTAAACTGGGCTTCCAGATCTTATTACAGCCAGAAAACCCTCAGCTGACTAATGAGCTCTTTGGAAGCTGCTAAAATATTTGTGTATATTCACTTCCTGCCTGAGAGACAAGCCTGGAGGTTTTAATTAGAAAAATCAAGCCGAGGGCATCTCTCAACGCATAAGAGATGTGAGCAGGTATTTCCACTAACCAAACAGGCCAAAGAGTCACAAGATATGCCAGCTCCAAAACCAGACTATTTCTTCACCAAACCTCAGCAGGGGATAGGCAGGAGGAAACAAAATTTTCTCACTCACACAGAAAGCCACTCAATAAAACAGACTAGACCCAAAATAATTGGAAAGTAGTCCATCATCTTTGCTCCAGAATTGCTAGGAGGCAAAAGGCCTCTTGTGGCTCCTGATGGCACTGTACTGGCGGAAGCTTCAAGGAAGAGAAGGAAGGGTTGCTGAGAAATCCTAAGGCACCCAAATCTTGGCAACATCAGAGTCATGACAAGATTTCAACCGCACCAAGTTGCACTCTTGATCAGCAGGGAGAGTAGCTCCTGGCCCAAGCAACCAGGCAGGCATCCTCTCAGGCAGAGAACAGCTGTGTTAGGACATCGGTGCACACTTGGGAGGAGGGAGAGAAATCTTCCGTGTACGAGAGACTCAGCTCTGGCTCCAACTCAGTGCAGAAACATCATCTGTCCTCACAGTCAATGCCTGGTGCTGCTGAGGCATTTCTCAGAGAGCAAACCATGGTTCTTGTATAGCATCCTGATACCTTCATGTTGGCTCAGGAAAAGCCTCAAGGGAAATGGCCCTGGATAAATCTTGCTTTGTAGTTACATCAAGGGACTGTTTTGCTAAAGCTTTTAGCAGAAGATCCACAGCTCTTTTGTTTCTTGACAATGAAGAGGACCCGCTGAACTCCTAGCTGCCTTGTACACAAGGAGGTGACTTTCCCCCAAAGGGGCAGGTAAAGCGGTGCATGGTTTGAGAGGCGTTTAGTTACAGAGCCAATTCCTCAGGTTACAGACACTTCTGTGGTGGTGGTGGAGAGTGGTCAGGTTGGTAGGCGCTAAGGGAAGTGGCAGGGGAGAGCGACAGAGTTCACGCAGCTATTAATATGGTTCTGGCTTTAAACTCTTGTACAAGCAGCAGGTGAAAATCATCCCAAAGATCTACAGGGTGTAAAGGGAAGAGAGAAATGCATGAAAAACCAGAATGGATGCAGTGGAGGCAGCAGCTTGAAAAAAACAGCCTGGACAGATTGGAGTGGCAGTTAACTCCTGCCTGGGGATACTGCACTCCAGCTTGCAATAAGAAGCAGGAGAGAACAAAATGTGTGCAAATCCTTGTAATAAATCACCAGCAGCTTCTCTGGGGTGTAATTTTGTTGCTTGCCAGGACAAAGAGGAAGATTAGGAACTCCCAGAGACATCTGCATCTGGAAGAAAAGAATATCCTGTGCTCTCCCCTCTAAAATGGGAGTGGGGGGCATCCATATCTTATCCCTTTACTCATCACCCTGTCCCAAATCATTTGCAGACCCACAGTGCCATTCCTCAGTATGACACAACCAAGGGAGAAATTCTGGATGACTTAAAATAATCCGAATGAACCGGGGTAGGAAACTCCTCCAGACAGGCTCTTAGCTGTGCGGGCAACCACAGCACATCCCCACAAGAGGTCTCTCTCAGGCTGCCAAATCGCCTGCCACGGCCAGCACTGCCTTTCCCACAGCCCCCGAGCAGAAGTCTCTTCTCCCTTGCCCAGCTGGTTGCTCTCCTTCCCCAGAAGCAAATTTTACAGACTGGCATAATAATAGGCTTTTTCTTTGGAGCCAGTGAATCCTCGGGTCCCCGAAATACCTGGCAACTTCTCCTTGTCAGGCAGGGAAGAGCCTAAAACGATCCAATTTTTATCATCTCTCAGCTCTACAGTTGCTTTAACTTCTGCCCAGCACCCCCAAAACTCCACTCAGACCTTTTACCTGCATGCAAGCAATGCTGATCCCCACTGCCCCAATAATTTTCAGATGCTCTTGAATGAAGTTTTCCAGCTTTGTAATGCAACCACTCTGCAGGGTGAAAGGAGAGATATGGAAAATCAGCTTCATTTTAACCTCTTGTTAACTTTAATCCAATGGTTTGAAAGCAATGCTATAAAAAGCAGTGTCTGTGAGCAATTCTCTTCCCCCAACGTCACTGGAAAAGCTACACAGATGATGTAAACTGCATCATGTTTTGTATTGCTCTGGACCTACTGGCTCAGGAACGGCTGAACAAACCCAAGGCAGCTGCTAGCTGGGCAGGAGAAATGCATTGGAAGAACCAGCCACATCACACTGAGGAAGTGTGTCATTTTTCTCTGAGATATGTGGAGAAAGGTTCCCTCACTCACTGCCTAGCACATGCCTGGAAAGGGTGTTTACTCCCATCAGGCCAAAAGGCCAGGGAAATGTTGCTGAGTGGATCCAGTGCCAAGACCTCTAATGTGACAGGAGCCTTTTAAGAGTAAATGCCTCCTGCTGCTATTTATGACAGCAGTAAGTTTCAGTGTAGACCTGGAAAGCCAAGCTCTGCCTCTGCCTTGCAACTGCATCCTTGGCTGGCAGCATGACCTTTCCATCCCTGTTTCAGGCGCAAGTTTTTGTTGTCATAAGGCAAAAACAAAGCAGTAAGAGCACTCTCTGGTTTGGGGTTGGTGGTTTTTTTTTTTTTTTTTTTGGAAGAGTTCCCTTTATATAATTAAACTGTTTAATCTATTGAGGCAGTTTTTCCATGGTAACATCAGTGGGATTTACTGTGTAGGCTACAGCACTGCCCCAGGGGTGCTGGGGGCCCTCCTGCCCCAGGATTTTACAGTGGACACAGACAGCTACACACACACAGGCAGAGGGAAGGAACGAGCATACAGCCCTCCAGGGAGGGATGGCAAAGGCCTCACTTTTCCCATGCCAGCATTAGGTTTTAGAGTCAGCCCCAGCTGCCCTGATATGAACTCCTGGTCCCTGATCTGACCCTTTTCTAGGTTTTTCTTCCCCAAAGCCACAAAAATCTTTTCAGAACTCTTGACTGAGACCTCATATTATGATATGCAGCATCTGACTGTAGATCCAAATCTCCCCTTACAGCTTTTTCTCCTCTAGAGCTAGCCCGACACATTTGGCAGCCTACAGCACCTCTCTTAGTAATTCAGCTGGGCAGCCACATCCAGCTTCCCACAGCACAGAGAAAGAATAGGAATTGCCCCCTCAAACAGTTGTGTGTTTCCACTCCTAGAAACACTTCTTCAGCCTTTGGACTCTCTTCTGCACTTCCTCGTTGGATCTTGCCTGGAAGGCACTAAACTTACGGGAAACCTTTCTTCCTGAAGACCAAAACCCAGCCAAGCAGCTGGACATAAGAGGGGCTTTGGTAGATCAGAAAGACTCACTGTCCATTCCCCAAAGATAGATGGTTAGTTTCCTTTTAGCTGTTTGATTTGCTTGGCTTAATGCCAGATGTTATTCACACTCCTCTTCAAAGTCCTCGCAGTCTGTGCTTTGAGCAGAAGAAATACATGCTGTGAAGGGACCACATCTTCATCCACGGCCCTCCTCAACTGTCAGGGGGACAGGAACAAGGAAAATGCTCCAGTTGCTGCTCCCGAGGTTCAGTACAGCCAGCAAAGGTGCTGGTTCCACTAGTGAGAAAAAGGATTACACTACCCCATAGAGAGTGTCACAGTAAGCAAGTTAAAGCCAGGTGACAGGACTGGAGAGTGCCAAAATAAATGCAAGAACTTTAACCAGCCTTATGCAAAGTGGATGAATAACGGTCTGAGAGCTACCTGTTTACTTACTCAGCTAGTCTGGGATTCAATTTGCTTCTTCTAGGAGACAAGCCCCTCTATCTCCATCCTTCTTTTCAGCCCAAACTGCAGCCCTCTGGAACTGGCCTAATTTGTCTGTTACAGGGCCCTCCTTCCCCCTACGCTGTTTCTTCACACTGTAGGTCAAATCCCAGTATCTCAGTCAAGGACCAGAAGTATGTCCATTTGCACCTCACTGAGTAATTCCAATGACAGGAAGCAGTGTCAAATGCAGGGCTCACATCCAAGTCTCTTGCCAGAACCAACAACCTCTCCCATTTCCCCCTATCACTAGCATACTCTGTAGTAACAAATATAATTTATTATTTTTCTCTATATCTACATAAAAAATAATAGCCTAGATGGGTGAACGCTCAACTAGAGAAATGAATTCTACTTTCTAAGGAATCCTACTGACTTTGAAGCCTACTAACAGTTTGCAGCATCAACTCAACACCTTCACTCCCTGCCCATCTCCTTTACATACTTTCTCACAGGCGGCTCTGAAGCCCTTTTGCTCTTTACCTCCTTGTAGATGTTGGAAGGATGGTCTCTCCGGCCACACAGGTCAGTTATCGTCTTACAGCAGCTGTCTGGGACTTTCCGTCCATTGGCCTCTGAAGATTTGATCCACAGGCTGTCAGCCCAGTCTGTGTAGTTGTTGCTCCCACAGCACTTGAACTGCATGCACACAGAGCAAAGGCTGAGCCTGCAAGCACTGCAACCTCCTTCTCCCTCCAGCCTCCCACACCAAGCCCGCGGCTTCACCCTCTTTTGCAGAGAGACTCCAGTCTTTTTTTTTTTTTTTTTAGGCTACTATAATTACTAGTGAGTTTTGTGTTAGGAGTCCCCAAAATGGCCACTGAATATCAGCTTCATCCATCTTTCAGCAGCTGTGACTTTTGGTTACTGCTGGGATGAACTGTAACCAGAGCACATCTGCAGCTGCACTGCACTGTAGAGTGTTAATGGCGATAACAGGGTAAGTTTAATGACCAGTTACTATTGCAAACACACCTACTATGGCAGTACACATAGCAGGCCCCATGCTTTGAAAGTGCCTCTGCACAAGTGTCCTTCCTGCGGGAAAGCCTGTCAGAACTGCAGCAGCCCTAACGTGAACCACCCCTGAGCCAGGCACAACTAGCAACAGCAGCAGGAAGACTCTTCTTTCATTATATCTTGCTCTCTAGGGTACTGAGCAGCTTAATGAAAACCCAACCTTGTCTTGAATCAGAAGCAGCAGAACATACACTCAACATACAGAAGACACATCTGTATGCTGGATGTCAAGAGCCCATGATGCCTCTTGTGTGTTTGATTTTAAGCCCTGAATTGCATTAATTCTCCCTGCCTTTACAGAGACCTACCTCCTGCTGCAGTTTGTCTACTGCGCTGGTAACACTCTCCTCTCCCTCCCTCCGGTACTTCTGGGTCATGGTGTTCTTCAAATTTTGCTTCAGTTCCATGCTCAGCTGAATGGAAGAGACACGTAGGATAAAATCACAAGGCAAACTCACCCCTCAGAGCAACCCAGAGCCCTGCATACATTTCATTGCCTTTGCTCCAAGAGAAAAGCAGAGACCCCAGCGGTCTCTGTAGCAGAAGCTACAGCTTCAAGATCATCCTCCAAGGTTCGACTGGACAGGCTTATTTCCAGTTGATTACAGATCATGCCTCCATTTTAGTAACTGGAAGGGGGTGCTTCAGGACCAAATTTCAGCCTGCGCTACATATCACCGTATGGGTCCTCACTTTGAATATGTAAGGTTGCCAAGATATGCCTGCATCAAAAGAGAATACAAAACTCTGCCTGTTTAAATACGAATATGCCTAGAGACCACGTGCAGTTTTCTCCCTCTGAAGCCTGTGACAGAATACTAAAAACCAAATCACTCTGTCCAGGAGCAGGAAGAAACCAGAGTCCTGGGTATGCTGGACTGAAGCCACGTAGTCTGAATAGCTCTTGTATCAGCATCAAAAAGGATGCCACAGGAGGGAATTAAGTGTGCAATTGCAAAAGTACTGCAAGGCCTTTCTTGATAACAGTGACAGAGAGAGACAAAGTCTGATTTTGGAAGTACAGAATTTCTGAAAGCATCATCATAAACCACAGGCACGTTCAGGTGATTGGATTCAAACATTTATTCCTGTGGAGGCTCTTCTAATCTGAATTCTTCTCACCTATCCAGGTCACAGCGCAAAACTGCTGAAGAGCTGCATCTTTTTTTTGTCATCCTGTTTCATACAGCAACACTGCTTTAGTCCAACACCTGTGAAATTCTAAGTTTCCTATACCAATAAATAATGCCAACACTCATTTCAGATGGGGTCAGTGAATGAAACAGGTGGGTAGCCTTTCTATACACTGTTTATTCTACACAGTAAGTAGTAAATGAGAGGTGAAGCATCCGGTTATGCTGAACTGTGCAAAATACAGTCTGCAGTTTATTCTCCCTTTGAAACACTGTTTTTTCCAACCCCCTGTGTCAAATGGGGACAACACCTACCTCACAGAGGTGATAAGAGGCTTCATTCATTAGTATTTGCAAAATGCTTTGAGATCCTGGGCTGGGAAGCTCTACAGATGTGCAAAGAACTTAAGTGTAATAAAACGAAAGGAAAAGGTTCAGCAGCTGGAAGGCATCAGAGGCAAATAAAGAGGAGAGTCCATTAGCACAATTATTACTTGGGAGAAAAGCAGTTACCTGCGGGCTCACAGGGAAGTACTGCAGCATGGAATAGAGATAACAAAAGAAACAGTTTAGACACACACATGCAAGCCTTAGACACCAAACCAAGGGCTGAAATAAAAACAGTGGCAAACAGAGCAAGCAGCCTACAACCAGGAAAGAAGAGGGATTCGTCGGCCAGAGGGCAAGGGGAAGTGCAGCTACTGATCAGAGATGCCCTCAACTGATCTAAAGCATTCAAGGGTACAGCTCCGAATACGTCATCCCTTATTTCAACCTAAGGATCAGCTCCTCTTCAACCATTGTCATATATAAACCTCCTGCCTTTGCATGGATGGATGGACCTCGGCTTCTTGCCATGCCTGCCAGGATTGATTTTTCCCTGTTAAATACACACTGTCATACCACTGATCCCTCCTGGTAGGAGCGAGCACAGTTCTTTGGCTCCTCACAAACCGCCAGTGCCCATCTTAGTGAGGCAAACCACAGAAGGCCCAAGAGAAAAGTGAATGGAAAGGAATCCTGACAGTGAAGCCAACAAGATCAGATGTCCAGCTGCTTTTCAGACAGTGACTTGACAACAATCCTAATTTGCCATTTCCAATCAACTTCCAGACATGAGAGCCCCAGGCTGTTTGTGCCTTGGTGGTTAAACTTCCTTTGAAAACAAAGGGATGGCTTAAGCCTCTGTCCTCTGCAACTGCAAAGTGCCAAGCTAGAATGGCAGCTGTTGGGAGCCTGTGCTGTTCTCCAGCCCCTCAGCTGGACTGGTTAAGTAAAGCTCTCAAAAACTTCTTGACCTGAAAGGACCTCTCAGCTGGATCAGTTCAAAAGTATGGCAGCTAGCTTGCTGGATGCAGCAGGAACTGTTCCTGTGTCCTGAATATACTAAGTGGCACTAATGTAATTTCAGTAGCTTGCGCTATGCCTTGAAGGGCGTTAGGAGAGTTCCTAAACCTACACAGCCTCAAAAATTGTCTTCTACAAGGCTCTGCGGAAAAACAGCACATAGAGGTGAACCACAGGAAAAAGCTAAGCAGCAAGGCTGAGCAGCCTCCCTAGAGTAACCACCACCACTTTGTCAAGAACAGCAAATAATCCAAGGTCTTCTCTATGGGGAGGGGAGTGAGTATGGAAATGTGGAAAGGTGAACCGCAACTAGATCCTAGGTCCCAAGTGTCCAAGCCCAATTCTGGCTGGAGAAATGGGATGGTAACCAGCTGTTTTCTCCCCCTGCTTTGAGTCTCTAAGGACTAATGCCCACTCACCTGCTGGTAGTAGATATAGGCCAGGATTCCAGCAATGATCTCCAGGAGGAAGATGCACAGCAACAATATGAAGTACTGTAAAATAATAGGAATAGCAGGACATTAGAACACAATGTAAGGACACACCGGGAGCCAGCTTTTCATTAGCTGGTAAAATGCATGACTCTGTCTTCATCGATGCTTTTCTGCAGCAGTGTTCAAAGGCAGGGGCTGGCATTAAGACCTCAATAGGGTAGGAAAGGAACAATCCCACAGGTTTAAAAAAAATAGTCCAAACCACAAGATAACTGAAGACAAGCAGCAGCAAGTATGAGTTTAACTCTCAGAGCCAGAGGGATGTAGAGAATGGAAAAGTGCAGGCAACAGAGATAAGATCACTGGACAAAAGAAAGTGGTTGCTGGATAACCTGATGACTACACTCAATATCACAGAAAACACCTGATTCTAACATCAATACAAAAAAATCTGAAACTTTTACTTGTTTTGATATTGTTTAGGGCATTTCACCAAGTTACTAAGGAGCAATATATGTTATAATGATGATTCAATAAAGCAACAAATGGCCGATTTCACCAAGGCAGACCACCTAAGCATAAGCACAAACCATAGATTTATGTTCCCTGTGACTTCTGTGGGGCTCAATCCCAGGCTGAAGGGATCTGGAGGGAAAAGCTCAAAACCAGAGTGAGACGAGCTCTTAGAAGACTAAGAGGAGAACATGACTATTTCTTAAAAGGGCTTAATGGCAGTGAAATGGAAAGGGATATACCCTGCTTATCACAAGGAGAATCAAATGGACAGTACAGAAAACTGGGAGCACTGTTCCTATACACAAACAGTAAGGGAAGTCAAACCTATGAGAAGGAACATGTGTACCAGATTAAAAGGACTGGGCAGGCCTGAAGACAGAGGATGTACATGGCCTCTTCCTCCTTAGGGTCAAATACAGCTTTTCAGGGAGATCCCCTGTCCTGACAGACAGCCTCTGCCTTGCTCCTAGTCAGCAATGAACAGTTTCTTTACAGATCCAGGCTGTTCTATGACTACTACTAAATTAATCATAGAATGGTTTAGGTTGGAAGGGACTTTAAACATCATCTAGTTCCAACCCCCCCTGCCATGGGCAAGGACACCTCCTACTAGACCTGGTTCCTCAAAGCCTCATCCAACCCGGCCTTGAACACTTCCAGGGATGGGGCCTCCACAACTCACCCGGGCAACCTGCTCCAGTGCCTCACCAGCCTCATAGTGAAAAATGTCTTCCTAGTATCAATTCTAAATCTGCCCTCTTCCAGTTTGAAGCCGTTACCCCTCGTCCTATCACTACATGCCCTTGTAAAAAGTCCCTCTCCAGCTTTCTTGTAGGCACCTTTCAGATACTGGAAAGCTGCTATAAGGTCTCCCTGGAGTCTTCTCTTCTCGAGGCTGGACAACCCCAACTCTCTCAGCCTGTCCTCATAGGTTTGAGTCTCTAAGGACTGGTAGATAAAGTTGTAGATAAATCTTTCTGTAGATAAATCATTCTGAAGATAAAGTTGAAGAGACACCAGTTCCAGCCATAGCAAGTACCTCATGCTAAGTGCCTGTAAAAGTTGGCCTCCCCAGGACTGGAGAAATAAAGTATCTCCCATGTTCTGTTTTACTTCTGAGCTTAAATAATGGCTGTTCCCAAGGGATGAAGCAAACAGCTCCCTACCAACGTAATTGGAATTCAAACCATCTCTCCCTGGCACAAAGAAGGACAGGGAAAACCTGGACACAGCAAGCTGACCTACACAGCACAGATGCCTTTTGCTGCAGGAGCGTTACGCTCCCCCTGTGCACTCTCCTTCACTAGGTATTTCCAACTCCCTTTGCAGGAGTAAAACGACACAGACACAAACATTCAAGCTTCCTCTTTCACCCCTGTTGGGATTCAGCAGCTGCGAAGGAAGGACAGCTGGGTTTTATCTGCAGACTGGGCTTTACTCTGAGCACAATCTCAGGCTTTCACTCCACAGCCTCACGCTCTCCCCCCAGCGGCCAAACACTGATCGTCTCTGCAGACGCCTGTACAAGGTACCCATTCATACCAGGGGAATGAGTCACTCAGCAGACTCCGATAGCTAAAGGCTGGTCCCAACACTCGCAGGAGGTTGAAAGGGGGCAAGAAAGGACTGGCATGCCTAGACACAAAGACTGGCTTTCTTTTGATGGGACTTAGTTATGCCCTAACTGCTCTGACATCATCTCTCTACCAAGGAGGGGGCAGAAGGGTGTGAGGATGCTGAGAACAACCAATTAACTGGGAAGTTTCTTTTATTTATTTTCCCTACTCCATGTCGTCATGTCAGAGGCATTCAGGTAGAGCTGAGCTGCTCTGCTCGGCTCATGCTGGTTTATGGGGGATAGAAACAAACATGTATCTAGCAGACCTTAAAAAATTTGAGTCACAAGGCCCTTGTAAAACCTTGTAAGGGAGGTTAGTGCACCTGCCACCCACACATCTGCTGATACACTGCATCATTACCCTTAACTCAGTCTCATCATTCCCCCAGGGCTACTTCTAAGTATCATGTTGAAATAGAGGAGCAGCAGCTTTCACTCTGGACACACACAAAGCACAGGGCTGGTCTCCTTGCTCTTCATCAGGAATTGGAGGGCTTTCTTACACAGGTCTGCTCTGGGAGGAGTAGGCCAGCTCCGGCATGGAGCTGCGGGGACATGCCCTACTCACTTCCCAAGAGGCTGCAGAACAAGTCAGAAATGTGGGATCACTTAAAGGCCTATAGTAGACACATGCCTGGACCTGGGTGAGCCCTGGGCAAAATTTACTCTTACTCTGGCTCCAAGCCAGAGTCAGGGCTGCCTGGTGTCTCCTAAAGGGTTCAGATTTCTTCCATCCAGCTTCATCCATTCAGTGTTTGAATGAAGCACCAAGCTTTAGTGTGTTTTCTCTGAATAACCCAAGGAATGGTTCAATCTGCCTACAATCCAAATCACTCTCTGGAGAGATCTTTCCACTACACGAAGCAGAGATATATAGCAACTGTACTCCTAAATCGGCAATCTCACTTCAGTGGGAAGACTCCAGGCTGAAATGACGCAGGAACAGAAACCATAACCAATGCGTTCCCTTCTCCTTATCTAAGGTAGCTAACTACCTGGCAGTGTGAGGGGCCAAGCCGCAAGAAAGCCACCTTCTTTCTTTACATGCAAGGTCTTCTATTTGATGGGTCCTTTCCTGAGGCTCCTGCTTGCATACTTTTGTGTATGAAAGAGTGCATCTTGACTGAAGTATATAGTATATACTATATAGTAGTGGTTTGTGTGCTTGTAAAGACCTGGACTGCAGCATCATGGCCAGCCAGGCTGCAGATCCACTGCCATGCCTGCTCACAGAGCCAGAGAATCTCCACATGTGCTGCCCAAGCCTCAGCACATCACCTGGCTAAGGAGAGTCATGAGGAAGGAAAATATGCCATGATGTTAAAAAGGTAGCACTGCTGTGAGTGATGAGCAATGAAATACTATGAAAAGCCTTGAAGTGGGCCCATAAAACTTACAGTTATGTAGAAAGGCAGTAAAAAAATTCACAGCTTCCTCAGCCTTCTACAGAAAAACAAACTAAAAACCAGATATGCATTTTACAAAGAGCACCCAAAGCTGTCAATAATTGATTTTTAAAAGCACCAAGGAGGCACTGCGGAAAGCTGAGAGTGCCGCTTACAGCACTCCCTTCCATATTTGTATGGGCTTCTGGTACAGAGAAATTGCGACAGGCTGGCACAGACCCCAGGGCACTGACTGTGAAGCTGTCAGGATTACTGTCTGAGCTCAGAGCTGGCAAAGGCCCCCAGCCAGGCTCACCAAGCCCTGGCAAGCACAGCCCTATCTCTTGTGGAGATTACTCACCAGCAAGCAAAGCAGAGCACAAGAAAGAAGAGACAATAGGCCTGTCTCGACCAGCCGCTCTGAAAGGACACGTGGTATAAGGACATAGAGTGATCTTTTGTTCCCAAGAGACAATTATTAGTTTTCTGTGGCAGAATAACAAAGAAAACCCCACTGGATTTTTATCCGTAGCTTCTGGTGAGGCAAAAAGACAAAGGGAGATCTCTTCGGCATGGAAAGTAAGTGAAGCAAGGCAAAAATGACTGCTACAGACCAGGAGCCTAATGAACAATCACCAGCAACGCACACACTGTGTCCTCCTCTGTGTTTTATTCTCCCTTCCTGGCCCTACTCCGCCTCTCACAGGGACTACCAGGCCTTCAAAGCAGTGGTACAAGCATCAGACTTGCTCACGACTCCTATTTCTGCTCCCCTATCCAAACGAAACAGGGGAAACGGGACAGTCAGGTGAAGGAGGATTTGCAAAGGAAGGAGATGGTGAAGAGTTGCTCAAGTATCCTTTTTTGTAACTATGAAACCAAAGAGCCACTGATTGTTATTTCAGTCACTGCACTCATGAATGTAGCCCAGAGTGAATAAAAGGGACTGCCGCCACGCTCCAGACTGAAAGCAAGATTTGAGAGGGAGGAAGTGGAATAGAAACCTTAGAGCTGGTCAAAAACTTCAGTGTAGGTGGGTGAGCAAGGAGCTCAGGAAGTAATATGAGGAAAGGAGTAAAAGAAGCAGCAGATTATCAAATCAGTGTGGCTTTTATTGTGGAAGCAAAACGAAAATATTTTTTTTTGCAACTAAAGAAAACGTTCATTGAAAATGTTCTGATTTTCAACAACTGCGTGAAAAAGCATGTTAATTTGGCTTGAACCTAGTGTCATTAAAAGCCAGTTTTGTTACAGGTCTCTCTTATCTTCCTCTCTCCACTTTCCAAAAGAGAACATGGGATGGGCAGGGAAGAAGGAAAAGACAAAAGCCACAAGATTTTGTTTTGATAGTTTCAAATAGACATTCTTACATAAAGTATAGGTATTACAACTATACTTTGTACTTTTGAGCCATGCAGTGGTAAGCACATTCTTTGGGTGGATGAAAGAAAATGGTCTGCAGTAGAAACTGCCCCCTAGGACAAGGACAACACTGCTGTTAGGAGCTGGAGGCCTTAGTGGTATTTGCTCTAGGACAAACAAATAAGGTTGGTGCAGAACACAACCAAGGTGTTTCCCTCCCTCCTAGTATGGTTCAAGAAAAAATGGGGTGAATCCTCTATCAAACAAAAAAACCAAGCAAAACTTACCACTCTTAGCAAATTCCGACGCTCTTTGAAGGTGGCACAGCAACCCAGGATGCCGGTAACCATGACAACCACCCCAGCAACGACCAGAATATAGGCAGTTGCCGAATACGTGCTGGAGGAGAGCAGGCTGATGTAGTCACTCTTCTCAGCTAGGGTCCAGGTGCCCACTGCCATCACAGCCCCACCAGCCAGCTGTGTAGAAAGAGAAGCAAGCAAATGAGAGGCATCTGATGTGTAAACTTCCTTATCTCCCAGAGCAACTGGACTGGGATACCATGATCTGCCTCAGCTCTGTAAGCTGAGCCAAAGATGATCTACACTAAAGGAGGACTCCTAGAAGTCTCACTGGGACCAGGAGCAGGCCCCAGTGCACTGGCAGGGGCTAGGCTTCAAGGTGGCCAGTTTTGCACCCCAGGCAGCCTGAGATGCAAGCTATCTAGAGCATCTACCTGTGCACAGCAGTTCATGCTTGGACCAGAGCCTTCCCAAATGTAGCCACACTGTTACCTGGGCAAGTATGAAAAAATGTCAAATCTCTTAGGGTGCTACCTAGCAGGAGAGGGGAAGAAAACAGCTTTACATCAGCAAGCTTTCCACTGTTTGTTAGGGAGCAAGACTACATATAAAAGACAACCGTGCTCTCCTAGTCTCCTTCCTAGACTACACATCTGGGGAGAAAGCAGCCAAGGAGCTGGTTCAACTCCAACTGTTGCAGCAAATGAACACGGAGATGGCCAAGCAGACTCCTAGCAGTCCCTTCTCTCTTTGCAAGCCTTGTGTTTCTGGAGGGCATTATGCAGCTTCTAGTAAGCTCAGACCGAGCTTTCCTTAAAGGTCTGACCTGGATGTTCCAATGCTCTGTCCCAGGCAGCAAAGGAAAAAACAATCCTTTGGCATCAGTAACTTTCTGGTGGAAAGCACGACTAGAGCTCTACTGTGGACCCAGCTGCAAGAAGGTGCTTGTTATCCTTGCTCTAGCTGTCCTACTCCACTGCCAGAACTCCCTCTGCCATTTTGAGAAGGAGGAATGGCAAGACAGTGGAGTCCCCAGGCTCCCTGAAAAAGCAATCCAGGTGAAAAAACAAAGCAGAGACACAGCATGCTTTCAGGTTCCCTGTTATTTTCCGTACTTAGTAACATGACCTAGAAACAGCCAGAGTACTACAGTGTTACATACTAACTTCTGCAGCCTGGGAGGGCAAGCCCAAGGGATGGGATTTCACCCCACAGGACAAAATCTGTGTCCTACTAATGTCAGTGCTTTTTGCCAGACTTCATCAAGCCCAAGATTTCTGCGCTCCTGACACCAAAACTGCAGTGCCATCTCAGTGCCTCTGAAACACACTGAAGCTTCTTACCCAGAAAAAAAAGTTGAAGATGAAGAGCAAGTACTTGAGACAGATGGTCCCACATGTTTCCTTCTTTTCTGTATACTCACGCATCTTTCTGGCTCAGCAAGTTCCTGAAAAAACAATCAGAAAAGCTTGAGTCAGTCAGTCATCACACCCCTTCTCCCAAAAGGCCAGCATTACTACTCTCCTCCTGCAAGAACTCACACTTCTAACCTTTTGCTGAAGTAAACCAGTGAGCAAACCATTCAAGCGTCTTCAGAGATGCTACACAGTGCTTGCTTGGATAAAGAGCTCTTGTATACATCTGGGTGACCTACACAGCATGAGACCTCACACAGTGTGACAGGGAGGCAGATGGTACCAGCATGTGGCCTTCCTGTACTGCCTTCATCCTCCTTCTCTCTCCCCATCCTGCTGTCACTTCTGGAAATTCATTTTCCTTCAGAGCAATACTTGCAGTGGAGGGATCAGACCTACCATTGTGTGAGTGGTCAAGCCAAAACCATGAATTGTGATCAACATTACGGTGAGGAAACTGCAGTATAGTTCATGCTCACTTCTTCCTATTTGAACTGAAATAAATGAAATCCCAGACTTGTTATCCAGAAAATCCCAGTATCTGGCTCATGTAACTGCTGCTTCTGAAGGTGGCGACAGAAACCTCTGTCTTTGACATTTATGGAATAATCTGTCTCCAAAGAATATTCTTTCCTCACTGGCATTAGTTACAACTGCCTTAAATAGATCCCTCTCTAAGTTTGGGGTATTTTTAATCTTTGCAGCTGTAACTGGGAACATACTTGTGTACATCCTTTGTATGAACGTACGCAAATGCCTTATCCTCTTTGAACTCCAGTAATATGTTGGAGTACTTAATTCTCTTCTTCACTCTGCTTATTCCTCATGGCCCTTCTCACTGGCCAGCTGTCTCCTAGGGCAGCTGTCCATGCTACTAAGAGGAAGAAACATAACCATTGGCTTCAGATGATCTGACAGCATAAAATGCCACTGCAGATATATAATGAATGGGAGTTTGTTGTGGGTCAGTCCCAGTGCAGCATTACAGATCTGCTACACCCTCGAGCAGGTTTCTGAAGTAGGTCTGCAGGAAGTGCAGCTCCACATCACTTCACTGCCTCTTGTTGATGCCAGAAGGTGTGAACCTCTTGGGAAAAAAAAAAAAAATTCTCACCACTGCCTGACCAGGCAGACAGGATAAAGGCACTGTCCAGAGCACCACTGCCAGCATCATCTGTGTGAGGTAGTTCACAGAAGTGCAACCAAATCCACACCACTTCTCCTGCATTCAATTAAAAAACCATCCCTTTCCTCCCCTACCAGCCAGCAGGAAATGATGCAGACACCTTGCCCCCCTATCAGAGCAAAATGCTTTCCTAAATCAGCAATTACCCTGGAAGCAGACAGGCAAACAGCCTCTCCCCTTTTCCAGAGGCATGGAGTTCATGCTCACTTAGATTACAAAACTTCTTCCCACAAGAGATGCAAATTTCCTCTGGGGACCCCCTGTAGCTGCAACCCAGCCATGCAGTACAGACACTCATTTACATTGGCAAGCCCACTGTGAAACACCTGACAGTAAAGAAAGCGAGCAATGGGTATGCACAGCCAGGCTGCACATAGGTAGCTATGAGGTTGGGTCAGTCAGTCAGTACTATCTTTGCTGCTACATTGGTAACATCTGGCTTTAGAGCCAGATGAATGAAGGCTGGGAACAGCAGCTGCCCATTCTGCAGCATAACTGCATTTTATTTGCAGGGAACTGTTTCCTTTTGCTTCATGCCAGCCCACTTGAAAACTCCAGCGCGGCCTGTGCTTTAGAAACTAGTTAAAGTGAAGCTTAACAGGGAAGGCAAGCTGAGAACATGCCAGCAGTCCCACCCATGGCTGTCTATCACCATTTCACGAGAAAATGTTTTTCTGTAGAATGACATCTGGCAACAAGAGTTGGCAGCAGAAAGCTGTTTCACTGGTAAAGGGAGCAGCTCTGAGATGGTGGCATATATCAAGGAGAGTAACTCTTCAAAGTTATCTTATCTTCAGAAGAGATCAGAACCTCCAGCAATGCTCAGAGTAATTACCATGTTGCAGCACAAAAAGGCATGGGGCAGTGGGGAGGAATCGATGCTGGTGGCACCATATGCGCTGAACAGATTTGTAAATTCTCAATTAGAAGACACCTCGTAAATGCAACGTTCATGGAAGGTGACAGATTTACAGCTCCCAGAGGCTTCATTTCGCCACAGAACAGGAATGGCAGCAGTGAGGCAGGCTCCCGCAGCCACACACACCTGCACAACCCAAAATAGGTACCTCAGCCCAGACCTGAGAGATGCCCTCCAGTAACAGACTCCAAGGGCTGCGCTTGGCTTTTTTGCCCACCCCCACTAACATCAGACCATATGTAGAGGAAAATGCACCGCAGGTTTGCTGAGCCTGACCCTGGTTCATATTACCGATAGCCAGGGGACAGCAACAATGCTTACTGTCCTTGGGCCGGCTCCTTGGCCTAGTTCCCCTCTTGCTCCAGAGGATTTCAGGAACCTTTCCCCCTTCCCCTCAAAGTATGTCCCCTGCAAAAAAAAATGCCACTACAGGTATTTCCATGTATCACCATACAGTAGGTGCTGGGCCCTAGCGAGGGATGCTAACTTGTCCCTCCTTCTGATCTGAGAGCTCATAAATCCCAGACCTTGGTCTGGGGGAGGACTGGGCAGATACATAGCTGAGACTGTTCTTGCACTCAGATGACAGACAGTCTGAAATTCTCAAGACTGCAGGTCCTGCTCCACCAAGCACCATGTACAGGTCTTCCAGGCAGCTCAGCTTGGCTGCTGGGAAGAGAGGATCTGTCTGTTTCCAGAAAGCTGGCAGGGAACAGCTGCAGATTTATAAGGCACAGTGATTCATGCAGGGATGGCAAGCCATGAAGCAGAAAGCAATCAGGGCTGTCTCCTGTTTGGTCTATCCTTCCTAGCCAGGACCAGAGCTGATGGCACTGGCTGCCTCTGCATGCTTAATGACTCACCCAGTGAGCTATTCAGGGAAAGGCAGCTCTCCCCAGACCCTCTGGAAGTCATGTGTTTGTGCTCCTTGTCCCACACAGGGTGGCCTGCCACCTCCCACTGCCTGCAAAGACTGGGTCAGGCTTTAGGGAGCTATGCTGGTCTTCAGGGAAAGCAAGCGAGGGCAGAAGACACTGGTGAAATGCCTTTCCCAAAGAGCCCAGGTAGTGGAGAGGTGAGCCACAATCTGCCTCACAGGCTAAGGGTGACTTTGGAGTCTGAGCCTCATGCTCCTAAAATGCACAGAGGTGTTGATCTGCGCCATAGCACCAGGATGAACATGAGGGGCCTCATCCTGAATTCACTGATATGACCAGGGTCTCTTGACTTCAATCATCTTTCTAACAGACCCTCAGAAATGACACAAATCACTCTTGAAATCAGACAAGAACAAACAACATTAATTAACACACATGGTTATATTCCGTTTCAAAACACTGAGGCAAAGGTCTATTCTGAATTACATCGATAATTATGAATGAGATCTCCAGTGGACAGAAAATGGTAAGCTATGCCACAGGGGTGTACTTACAAATGCATAAAAACGTATTAATTAAATATGAGCTTCATAATGGGAAGCACTTTGCTAACTAAAAAAGTCGTTAGAAGACCAAAAGCACTTCTACAGTGAAGTTCACTTGGTCCAGTCCAATAGACAGTACCTTCATCAGCAAGTTAAATTTAAGCAAGCAACCATGGGATACAGGCTGTGAAGCTTAGTCATACAATGAAGAGATGTATTTTTATGTAATTCAACAGAAATCAACAACAGGTTCCTACTATGCCTACACACACTGCAATGTAAGTGACAAGGAGAAATAATGCTCTAACTAAAACAAAATACAAAGATAGGAGGAAAAAACAAAGACAAACTCAGTGTGACAGAACCTGCACATAAAAGGGAGGGGTAACAGCTTGAAGAGTAATTCAAGAAACTGGGAGTTGAACAGCTTGAATCCAATTCTCCGCTCTGACACAGACTTTCTGCATGGCCTTGGGCAAGTCCCTTAGTCTGTCCCTTGCCTCTGCTCTTCCTCCCCAGCACAGGACCCTCATCTTTCTCTAAACTCAGTGATGTTGTAAGGATCTGCACTGAGAACCCCTGCTGACAGAGGAATGCCACCTGTGAGGCATGACAGACCCCAGGTGACTGGTGTATTGGCAAAAGCCCTACAGCAACACAATCTCACTGCCTCAAAAGTGCTTTTGCTAGTATAGGCTACTTTGGCGAGTGAACTGGAACAACCTCTTTTGGGGTTAGTAAAATCCATACTTATAATGAGAGGATTGAGCAGTAAAGCAATTCTGGCAACCATTTATGAGGCATGCTGACTCAAATACATGAAAGATTGTGAAATGCTAGTAATGAAGTATGAGAGAATGGAGTAACAGTGAAGCACCTACATGAAGAGCAAGAAGGAAAGGATGACCCACCTAGACAAATATCTCAAAAAAAGAAAAAAGAAAAAGAGCGTGAGCTCATCCTGCCCTGTCTGACTGCAAGCCACAACCTCCCAGCTGGGTAAGAACACATGGTGCATGACTGCCAGGCAAGGCAGGCATCACTTCAAAAGTGAAAACATTCCATGGCCTGATTTTCTTGGGCTCTCATCCTACTGAGACTGAACCAGACAACAGGAACACACCAGAAGTTGAGAGTTTGGCTCCAGTTCTGGGTGCTGAGCACCTGTGAAGACAAACACTGCACAAACAGCTGTTTTGTTGCACTGAGCTACCTAAAATCTAAATGGCAGGACTTGCTCTGGTATCCCACATCAGACCACTGTATTTTTCTTTGCAGGCCCAAAGGCACACACAGGCATGCACCCACATCCCAGCTCAGAAAGCACGTGGTGCGCACGCACACACATGCTCTCTCTCACTCTCTCTCTCTCCTGCTGGCTAGACATTCATTTAGTCATCACAGACATTGCTTGGTACATTTGCCTCAACTTGCACAGTAACAGTACTTAATTAAACAGCAAAGAAAGCCAGGCCTGCAGGCTTTTTCTGTACAACCTGCCCTAAAGCAGCATCTGACGGATAGGGAAGAAACAATGCCAAAGCAAATGGAATAGCTCCCAGGCCATTAAAAGCATCATTATTTTTAAGTATTGATATGAATGACAGCAAGAAAACTGGTATCCAACACATCAGTGACGTCTATTTCATAGATAACTTGTATGCCACAAGTTAGATAATTTCTAACATCTTTGCCAACCCACACAAGAAAGACTTGCTGCAGGAAATTGCACTGCACCTATGCTGCTATGAAAGTGCAGCTCCCAAAGGGCTGCAAGCCCAACATCATCAGCCCCTTGTCAATACAGCCACCTCATGCAGCCAGTGGGCACACTGCTGGCGTGGAGGGCAAGGTTCAGCTACCCTGTAGTCTGTCTGAGCTGGGCTAGATAACCCTGGCCCCAAGGCTGCTCTTAGCAAACAGCACAGCTGTCCTTCCCTTGGTATGTGCAATGCAGGTGTGGGCCAACAACCTATTATCTTCAGCAAACTGACTGAAGACCTCATTCTCTAGCAAGGCTAAACTGCAGCCTTTGAAGGCATGACCTCTGTAAGTTCCCTTTCTGTAAGATGAAAATACTACCACCACTGCTTTACTTACTCCACTGAACACCCTCAGAAAAGGCCTTCAGCTGCTCATCAACTTGCCAGTGCATCTCACACAGCCCAGAAAGCAACCAGAAGTCATTAAGCAAAGCCCTCCCAGAAGAGGAACTCTAAAGCTTGCAGGTGAAGAGCTCCGATTTACACAACTACCAAGTGCCATTATCCACCCCAAACTGACAGCCAACATGGGTCAACAGTCTTGACACTGACCTTTCACCACCAAAGCAGCTCACAGCACCAGTGTAAATGTTCAGTCCTCTTCAAGGGCTTTCTTCCACACCCTCTCTTCTTGCTGGTCCTGGTCCTCTGCTGGATTCAGGAAGGCAGAAATCTGAAAAAGAAAAAAGAGATGCAGAGACTCATGAACTATGTCAAAGATTATTCTGGGAAGCAATATTTGATAATATGCTTAGCCATCAAGTCCTCCTTTTAATAGAGAGTGCATGATTTCAGAATACACCTTATGAATGCATTTGATTAAACCAGAAAGCATGCACTGGATAACAGGGGAGAGCCAAACTGCAGCAGTGGGGAGTGTGAAGACCTTCTGATTGTAGGAAGCTGTCAGAACAGGTTTATATTCACTACTGCATTCTGTAAATGCTGCTATCGTTTCTGTCAAGGCTGTGTACATACCACAATGACAGCTCATTCTGGTGCAAAAAGACTGACAGTAACTCCATGAGAAAGCTCAGGAAGAAGACCTTTCTGTGCAGTCTGAAGCCCTAGCTGGTCTTAGTGCCTCAAAGCGATCACTGCTTCTAGCCCACCCATGGGAACTATGTGGGAAGAGGAAAGAGGTGGGCACATTACCACAACTCGTTGCCTATGTCCATCCTCTGCTCCCAGGACTTACGAGCCCCAGGATACAGAACCCCGCAGAGAAAAAGCATGCTAGGAAGTCACCGTTTCTGTCAGCCTCTATCCCTGCGGAAGCATAATCAAGACACAGGTGCTAGGCGCTACAGCAAGTTCTGTGGAAAAACAGCTCCCCTGAATTCATCTGCCACTGCCTGCCCTCCTAGAGCAAGGCTTAAACCTCCCAGTGTAAATGCATAGTACCTCCCTCAGATAAGTAAGAAGCCACAGGAAGGTGCTTTCAAACTTAACCTTACTACAGTTAACACAGAATCATATAATGGTTTGGACTGAAAGGGACCCTTAAAGGTCATCTAGTCCACACCCCCGCTGCAATAAGCAGGGACAACTTCACCTAGAGCAGGCTGCTCAAATCCCCATCCAACCTGACCTTGGACACTTCCAGGGATGGGGCATCTACCACCTCCCTGGGCAACCTGTTCCAGTGTTTTACCACCCTCATTGTAAAAAAATTTCTTCCTTATATCTAGTCTGAACCTACCCTCTTTTAGTTTAAAATCGTTACCCCTTGTCCTCTCGCAACAGGCCCTGCTAAAATGTCTGTCCCCATCTTTCTTACAAGCTCCCTTTATGTACTGGAAATCTGCAATAAGGTCTCCCTGGAGCCTTCTCTTGTCCCAGCTGAACAACCCCAACTCTCTCAGCCTGTCCTCATAGGAGAGGTATTCCGTCCCTCTAATAATTTTTGTGGACCTCCTGTGGACTCGCTCCAACAGGTCCGTGTCTTTCCTGTGCTGAGGGCTCCAGAGCTGGACGCAGTACTCCAGGTGGGGTCTCACCAGAGAAGAATAGAGGGGCAGAATCACCTCACTTGACCTGCTGGTCACGCTACTTTTGATGCAGCCCAGGATACGGTTGGCCTTCTGGGCTGCGAGCGCACATTGCTGGCTCGTGTGCAGCTTTTCATCCACCAGTACCCCCAAGTCCTTCTCAGCAGGGCTGCTCTCAATCCCTTCATCCCCTGGCCCGTATTAATTCCAGGGGTTGCCCTGCCCCAGGTGCAGGACCCTGCACTTATCCTGGTTGAACCTCATGAGGTTCACACGGGCCCACTTCTTGAGCTTGTCCAGCTTGTCCATCCTGCACGGCATCCTGTCCCACGGCACATCAACCGCACCACTCAGCTTGGTGTCATTCACTAACTTGCTGAGGGTGCACTCGATACCACTATGTCACTGATGAAGAACTTGAATGGTACGGCTGCCAGTACGGACACCTGAGGGACACCACTCGTCACTGATCTCCATCTGGACATTGAACTGTATACCACTACCCTCTGGATGCGACCATCCAACCAATTCCTCATCCACCAAACAGTCTACCCATCAAATCCATACCTCTCCAATTTAGAGAGAAGGATGTTGTCAGGGACCGTGTCAAAGGCCTTACAGAAGTCCAGATAGATGACATTCATAGCTCTTCCCTTGTCCACTGATGCAGTCACTCCATCACAGAAGGCCACTAGGTTGGTCAGGCAGGACTTGCCCTTGGTCACCTCCCTGTCCTCCAAGTGCCTTACCACAGCTTCCAGGAGGATCTGTTCCATGATATTCCCAGGCACAGAGGTGAGGCTGACAGGGCAGTAGTTCCCAGGGTCCTCCTTTCTACTCTTTTTAAAAATGGGTGCACTGTTTCCCTGTTCCCAGTCACCAGGCACTTCACCTGACTGACGTGACTTTTCAAATGTCACGGACCGTGGTTTTGCAACTACATCAGCCAATCCCCTCAGGACTCTGGGATGCATCTTGTCAGGTCCCATAGACTTCTGTACATTCAGGTTCCTCAGGTGGTCACAAACCTCATCTTCTCTTACACTGGGACGGACTTTGCTCCCCCAGTCCCTGCCTTGCAGTCCATCCACTCAAGAGGTGTGAGGAGAGAGGTCTGAGGCAAAAAAGTTGTTGAGTACCTCACACTTCTCCTCCTCCGTTGTTACCAGTTTGCTGGTCTTGCTCATCAGGGAGGGTACGCTTTCCTTGACCTTCCTTTTCTGGCTGACATACCTGTAGAAGCCCTTCTCATTATTCTTTGTGTCCTGTGCCATGTTCAGCTCCAGCTGCACCTTGGCCTTCCTGACCCCACCCCTACACTTTCTGACAGCATCCCTGTACTCTTCCCAGGATACCTGTCCCTGTTTCCACTGCCTGGGCATTTCCTTCTTGCCCTTTAATTTGACCAGGGGGTCTTGACTCATCCATGCTGGTCTCTTGCCTTCCTTTCCTGATTTCTTATACCTGGGGATCGAGAGCTTCTGTGCTCTATGGAAGGCATCCTTAAAGATCTGCCAGCTCTGTTCTACTCTCTTCTCCCTGAGGGCAGTTTCCCAGAGGTCCTACTAACTCCTTGAAGAGCTGGAAGTTTGCTTTCCTCAAATTCAGGGTCCTGGCTTTACCTTTTGCCTGACTCATATCCCTCAGGACTGTGAACTCACTGCAGCCCAGGCTGCTTCCAATCTTGATGTCACTGATTAGCTTACTTGCGTTAGTGAGCAACAGGTCCAGTATCACATCCCCTCTGGTAGGGCTGATTATTATCCGACTTAAGAAGTTATCCTCCGTGGACTCCAGGACTCTCCGGGACTGCCTACAGCTCGCTGTGCTACTTCTCCAGCAGAAGTCAGGGTGGTTGAAGTCCACCAGCAGGACGAGAGCCTGCGAGCGTGATGCCTCCTGTAGCTGGAGTAAGAAGGCTTCATCAGTAGGCTCCCCTTGATCGGGCAGCCTGTAGTAGACACCAGCCACAAGGTTCCCTTTGTTGCCTTGGTCTGAAATTCTTACCCATAAGCTTTCAACCTACTCATGGCTGTTCTTCAGAAACAGCCCTTCACAATCTATCAATTTCTTGACATAGAGGGCAACCCCTCCACCCTCCTTCCTCACCTGTCCCAGCTGAACAGCTTGTACTCATCAATAGCAGCACTCCAGTCACGGGATTCATCCCAGCAAGTTTCAGTAATGGCAACTAGGTTGTAGCTTTCCAGCTGCACAGCGGCTTCCAACTCCTCCTGTTTGTTAACCATTCTGTGTGCAGTGGTGCACGGCACTTCAGCTGGGCTGTTAGCTGTGTTACCTTTTTAGAGGAACACACCTTAATTCCTTTGAGGTATTTCACCAGTGTTTCCCTGTTGGCTCGTATTACCTCAGGAAACCCTGGCTCCTCTCTGTAAGACTTCAAGTATGCTCCAGTGTACCCAGTTAGAGGGCTGAGGGCCCTTGCTAACACCCCATCCCTCTAACCTTGGCATGTTGACCCATGGCTTGTCATTTCTACGGAGGCAACTAAGCTGTATAAGGCTGCTGTACTGGAAAATGGCCTTTAGCATCCGCTCTGTCCCCTGCTTTTTGTAAGACAGAGGGTCCCAAACTTTCTGCAATCATTTGCACTGCCGCATCCTCAGCCATCTCACCCTCATCCCACAGCAGACAGGTTCAATTCTGCCTGCAATCTGTTTCCATTGGCATTGCTGGCAGCAGGATGGAGAAGGGAAGAGAACTGCAATTCTTCCTCCGTAACCCGTCTGTTTAGATAGTGAATTAATGATCCTTTGATCTACACCCTGACACTAACTTACTTCACAGCCTAAGGCTTAAACTCTTATCTATTGCCCGTACCAGGATACGAAAGCAGTAATACTTCCTGACTTGCCTAGGTGGGATAATGGGGTGTTTGCAAACCACCTGGGAAGAGAAAAAAGTTAGTTTTTATTTGCAGATCAAATTTAACACAATTCATAACCATTTTAATTTCTGATTATCTTCAAGGGGAGGGTCCTGCAGGCCTTTACCTGGCATAGTATGGGTGACACACCTTCATTTATAATCAGCTTGGATTACCCCTGCTTCTGGTCCCTATGAAACAGAATACTCTGGTAATAGCTAAAAACTTGTTGATTCACATTACTATGCAGCCTCTAGACCACAGAAACATCTCTTGAGAGAAACAGTGGAAATCCCAGCACTTGAGCCATTGAGAAGCAAGCCAAACAAAGTCCTGGAATCATTAATTAAAGATCAGACAAGGGAGCTTTCTGAGGAACTGGAGAGAGGAGGGAAGGCACAGGCAGTGCAGTCACCTGCAAAGCAACCAGTAGTTCTGCACCATCCTCAATCTCAAGGCTGGGCCCAAACTGTCCTCAAGCAGCCCCTGTGCCCTGCCATCTGCTTCATACTGCTCCCACACTCCTGCCCTTTCAGAAGAGAAAGCCGACCTAGGATGCAAAGCTGAGTGCTTTGTTTTCCATCTCAGCGTGCTGGAACATGCTGGAAAGTCAAAGTACTTGTGCCTCTAGGGCTGGAGAGAAGGCAAAACATGAGCCAGACATCCAGTGAGGCAAAGAAGCTCCTTCTCAGGAATTGTCATTTATATTGGAGGCGGGGGGGGGGGGCAGGAACACAGAACAGATTTTGGTCCAAAACCCTCCTCCCTGACCCTTCACATAGAAGCTGCTGAATGAGATTCCCCAGACCCCAGCTTGGAAATTGCCTTCATCTACTTCTGCCTGTTGTCTAAACTGCTTAAGTGCTCCTGAGGGCATGGAGTCATCTTCCTTGACTGTACAGCACCTAGCACAAAAGGAATTTCACAACGATTAAGAAAGCATGAGAAAGTGATCAAGCATGCCCGGGACTGCATGTGTCTGTGCTCTAGCACTGTTCCACTACAAAGCAAACAAAAACCCCTTCATAGGGCTTTCTGACAAAACATACACAGTCAGCCACATCCTGAGAGCACAAAGCCCCTGTCCACTGCTCCCAGAAGTGGATAAACAGGGAAGCAAACGGCCCCTCCAAGCACCCAGTCCCCAACGGGAGCTGGAAGGCAGGCCAGAGACCGGCACACACTGCGCAACCAACGGGAACTCCTTCTGCATCAAACAACATCCTCTTGTATTTCATAAGGCCTCCTTTATCCTGCAGGATCCTGAAGCACGTCATGCTATTTATACACAGGAACCACTTCACTAGTCATTGAACTGAGGAGAGGAACAATAACCATCTCTTTTCTCTCACTCGAAGTCCCAGAAATCAGCGTCTGGCGTGTGTTTGCAGAGAGCCCATAGCAATGAGGGTTTGCCATGATGAGGAACAATAGACAAACTCTTCACTGCAGCCTGCTATTGGTATTTTAAATTCTGTTTTCCCAGTTCTGTTCATGGGCATTGTGGGGTTTGTCAGGGTTTTTGTTTTGTTTATTTTTTAAAGCAGGGCTTTGCCTGCATTGAAGAACTTACCAGTAGCATTAAACCACATTTCTACACAAAACAGTTTGTGCAGAATAAGCTTTCTGCCTGATCCCTTCCTATTCATTACATTCATTTTCAGCTCAGCTCTCAGAAGTGAAGCCACTGGATACTCAGTGCTCACAAAACCTCCCTGTCTTGTGGCCATGCCAGTACTAGGACCAAGCCAACAAGCACTAAAAATAATAGAATCATAGAATCACTCAGGTTGGAAGAGACCTTTAGGATGATCAAGTCCAACCATCAACCTAACACTGCCAAAACCACCACAAAACCATGTCCCTAAGCACCACGTCTACCCATCTTTTAAATACCTCCAGGGATGGTGACTCCACCACTTCCCTGGGCACACTCTTCCACTGCTTGATAACCCTTTCGGTGAAAAATTTTTTCATAATATCCAATCTAAACCTCCCCTGGCGCAACTTAAGGCCATTTCCTCTTGTCCTATCACCTGTTACCTGGGAAAAGAGACCAACCCTCACCTCACCTACAACCTCCTGTCAGGTAATTGTAGAGAGCAATAAGGTCTCCCCTCAGCCTTCTTTTTTTCAGGCTAAACAACCCCAGTTCCCCCAGCTGCTCCTCATATGACTTGTGCTCTAGACCCCTCACCAGCTTCTTTGCGCTTTTCTGGACATGCTTCAGTACCTCAATGTCTTTCTTGTAGTGAGGGACCCAAAACTGAACACAGTATTAGAGGTGTGGCCTCACCAGTGCCGAGTACAGGGGGACACTCGCTTCCCTAGTCCTGCTGGCCACGCTATTCCTGATACAGGCCAGGATGCTGTTGGCCTTCTTGGCCACCTGGGCACACTGCTGGCTCATATCCAGCCGACTGTCAATCAACACCCCAAGGTTTTATCCTGGGAGGATAAAAATCCTCCCAGCTCCTACAAAGCCTATTCAGGCAATTCTATACATGAATTCAAAGCGATATCCAAATAATGCAGTGAGGATAACCACTTGTTCACTCTCTACAAATAGCTGGGTTTTTACACAGTGGTTTGAGCTCAGGGCAAAGACTAACCTAAGAACATGTGCTGTGTTGTAGCTAGTGCACAGTCACTCAAAATTTGGCTGTAGTCTCATTGCAGATGTACTTTCAGTTTCATTCCCTACAAATCTCTGCAGTGAAAAGGTGACTAGCTAAAAGCCAGTAGATTTTCCACCTACCCACAGTATCAGGTGCATATCCAATGGCAGGCAATCATCTTCACCTCACCGAGCTCACAAACAAATCATGGGACTTTAAATCCCACTGTCAAAAATACAGCAGTTTTTAGGAGAGAGGATGGGCAGCTTGTGTGTCACCACGTGGTGCACTTCTAGCCTCTCAATAACACAGTGTTCTACAATTTCAGCACTCGAAAGACCCTTTGCCTCCTCAAAGCAACCCAACAAAGGAAAAAAGGTAGCATGATATAATAGGAGCACAGAGAGATCAAGTGACTCTCCCAGCAGAAGGATAGGGTGGATTCACTCTCCTCTTATCTCAACATCCATCCTCCATTCACCGAGCTGTTCTGTTCTCTGGAAAACCATTGCAGAACACAAAGCTGTAAACCACAAAGTTTTCAAGGTACTTGTTAGCACTGCCCTGCCTGCACCCGAGACACCTGACTGCAGACAGCACAAAGCAAGATAGTCCACAAAAAGCTGGCATCAGCTGAAGCTTTTGTACAAAACTTGTTTTGGTTTGAATAGCCTGTTACTGCTCGCACTTTGTGTGGTGTACACAAGTAAAGCAAAAGTCTCTGGAGCCAGCCCACAAGTTTTTCCCAGTCAGCCTGCCTCAGTTTCAACTCCACAAAGATCATATTTTAAAAGCAGCTGAGAAGGGATTTGACAGTGGAAACTAAAGTTAATGGTCTTACTGCTTCAGCCATGTTGCTGATTAGCTCGGGACTGATGCTAGCCATGCCAGAAAAAAACCCGTCAGCATGTCAGCAACAGAGCTGGTACCTGCAGTCCTAGGAATGGGGCAACGTACTCTGCAGCGCCCCAGCGCGCCAACAGAAAAAGAGAACATGACGCAGCCACAGAAAGGGCAACAGCAGCTCTCACCTCAGCATGGCAGCTAGAAAGATACTGCTGACATCTTCAGGAGCTTCCCTTCCTACCCAGGACAGCCAGCTTGTGCGGGAACGCTCTCACACCTGGAATTAGCCACTTTGCTAACAGCAACACTAGGAATAGTCAGGAAGTCTCTTCTGACATCAGTCCTTACATATCCCCAACATCTGTGTCTCCGGGGGTGTTTTGGAGTGATCATTACATGCTTTGAGGAGTTATATTTCTCTCCAGAGCTAAAAACACTTTTACTAGAGTCAGATCAAATATCAAGCACAGTCAAGGGCAAATTAAATGACATTTCATTTCCCGAAGCTGTAAGTCCAGTCCATAGGAGCTGTCTCTCTCCTGTTGCTATAGGAGCAGTGCTGGAAACAATGCTCAATCCATGCTGCTTGAGGCTGCCTTGAAAAGGACTATTCTTCCAGTACAAATTAAACATCCCCCAGCCAAAAATAAAACATGCCCCCTCCTTCCACCTCACTCTTGTGTTGCAGGTTTTAATGACTCCACCAAAACCATTTATGCAGCTGTTTTTAGACCAGCCTGCAAACTTGATAGAGAGGCACCAGCATGTGAATAAATAACTGGGAGGCAAGGGCTGTCCTCAAGGCAATTACTTGCTGGCCCTCTGCCAAAGCTCAGGGCATGGGAAAATAAAAAAAAGACGTCCCTGACCCTAGAGCACACGCCAACAAGCTCTAAAAAAATCCCCCAGCCCAAAGTCATCAACTAGGTCCCTGAAATGCCTCGCTCCACTGGTCTGCATACAGACCTGCCCACAGAGGCAACAGGAGCTGGGCTTGCTCTGGTCCTCTCCACTGCTTCAAATAAACACACAGGCAAAGGGCAGCTCTCCATGAAGGGTACAGAGCTATAATCAGTACAGAAACTTTGGCAAGTCTGTCTCAGTACATTATCCACTTCATTTATAGCTGGCAGGAATAAGTAACTGGAAAAGGGTTCCTCTGACAGATGCCAGCACAAACCGGCTGGACTTCAAATGAAGCCGAGAATCCTGCAAGGGATTTCTCCACCAACCCACCCTTAGGTTACCCTAGCACTATATGAACAAGCTTCATTAAAGGAAAGCCTAAAAGGAGTTTGAAACTTAATCCGCACCCCCTCCCCCCCCAACCTCCCCACCTTAGAGGTTGATTTTCAAGTCAAGAGGGACCGTATCATCTCATCTGATCTGCTATTTTAAAGGTTAAAATTTTAAAGGCTAAAAGTAGTCCGTTCTTCAACAGTAGGACACCCCAGATTAACCCTCAAATACCGGAAAGACTCAAGAAGACTTCAGGAGATGGGAGAAACCACATACTTTGCTCCCTTGGGAGCCTCTCCAAATGTTTCTGGCACATATCCACCATTCAGACTTCTTCTTTGAGCTCAGCAGAAAGCAGCAGAGCATATTCCACTGCATATAAGAGACAGGAACATGGCAAACATCCGGCATTAGGCAGACTCATTATCTGTCTCTCAATGCATCCCATGCCATTAATGAGCAGGAGGGGTAAAGCAGTCCTCAGCATGGTTCACTTGTAGGTTAAGATGCTCAGTAAGTCCTTCACCATTAAAAGCAAAAAATACCCAGGGAAAACCCAGGAACAACACAGCCAAAAGTTTCTGATGAAACCGAGTAACTAGCTTCACTGTGATCTGAGTTTCAGTCAGTACTAAATGTCCACTGTGAAAATGAGGTCCCTCTAGGATATCAAGGGATAGAGGAACCCACAAAACAAATGTCACTTCTTGCTTTTGAAGAATTTAGATAAAAATCTAAAATTCATGGTAGCAGTAAACAGGGCAATTCTGGCACAGAAAATAATCCTATTACTGACCACAGATGAAGGGGTGTTTTAGCACTGACCGCTCTGGTGTCAGGGCCACCTTCCTGCCACTGAGAAAGTCCTCACTGCAGTGGTATATGCACATACAGCAGCAGCATCTGACTTGATAACCACTACTGTATGCACAGACACAGGAAAACAAAAAAGACTATCTGGTCAGGGTGATGCAGAGAGAGGGGACCTGGGCTGGCCAGACATGGTTATCAATGTCAAAAATGGGGAGGATATTGCTGATCTGCAACAGTTATGCCCTTCGTACACAGGGAAACCAGCTTCCCACTTGCACACCTGTAAATATACTGTTGATAAGAATTACACTGATCTAACTACAATAATTTAATTTGGATACTCTCACTGCTCTCATCTAAGTTGGCTTCCCCATCCCTTCTTTTTTTCCTAAAAACTTGTTAAAAATCCTGATGAACTAGCAAACAATAAAACTTCTTTTTTCTAAAAGGGTGTTTTCTTCCACATGATGATGAATGTAGCCAAAGTAAAGCTTGTGACACCAGTGAAAGCAGAATTTTTCTTCTGCAACTTTTCCCTCCCTCCAGGCTTGTGACAGCACAGCTGTGAGTCAGGATCCATGCTTCCCCCATGCCTGTCCAGCTCTGAGGGCAAATGGCCCAGTGAAGTTGGCAACCAGGATTTTTTCCTGGTGTAAGCATAGTGGTTTAAATTCCCTTTTTCCTGCCTTGGGACACATTGCACACACCGGAGGTAAGCCCTAGGGGAGCACACAATGGACAGAGCAGACTTTTGTTATGCTCTCCAGAGCCCATCTCCAAGGCTGAGTGCAGCCTCATTCCCCACACACAGCACAGGATCTCAACAGGACACTTGTACTCTTCCACTGCTCAGAAGAGTCAAAACCAGCAAACTGGGACTCAAAGATGTAGAAACCAGCCTGACAGCTCCTCCTCCCCAAACACAGAAAGAGGTCCTCCCAAGAACAGGAAATTTGTCCCGCCACAAATCCTCAAGTGGACATGGTAAACTGGAGACCACATCAAATCTCTCATCTCACCTCTGGCAGACCTCTCACCTAAGCCAAGTCTCCCACAAAGATGGAAAAGGGCTACTCCATATAGGAAGGGGGGACCTGCAACTAACCACAGCTTCCAGCTCTCTGGCAGCTCAACTCCTCAGCAAGTTGTACTTCCACAAAGGACTGGACTCATCCATTCTATGCTACAACAGCTGAACTCACAAGCATGAAGCCCAACACTTTCCCATATGCACGTTCCTTACGCATAGCACCCGACACACACACCCGAGACCCCTTCTTGCTCCAGAGCTGGCTGCTCCGAGGCAGTGCTTGCCATACACGTGTCCATGTGGCTGGCTTCTACACACACCATACACGGCTGTGACTGCACACGCAGCTCCCCACCACCTCCCTGGGAGCTCTGCGTGCAGCTTACAGCGACCACGGAGAAAAATAACAAATATCCTCTGTTTCCAGGGCAACACGCAGGGGAGATACGGGACATGAACTCCTCCCTTCTGGATTCCACCAAACCTAGGAAGAAATACTAACATTCACAAGTCATGACTCATGCCTGCCTTGTCTGGCACTCCAGAAGTCCCGCTCACTGGCTGGCATGCCAGAAATGACAGCATGGCTGGCATCTGCCAGCTGGCTCTGTTAGCATATAGATTTGATCAAAACCATCCTTCCCTCTTATTTTCTTTATTGTTGCAGTGTGGTGGTCACTGAGGATCAGAGCACTCCCTGAAAACACAACCATGCAGGCATTGCGGCTGTTGCTCTGGCAGATAACAGGTCAGAGGTTGAAAACATTATCCACTTCACACAAAACAGAAACTTCTTCCTCAGAAATTCCTACCTCAAACTACTCTTGGACCCAGTTTTAACTGGATTTCATCAGTGAAGGAGCCAAAGAATATCTCTGCAACATTTCTCTCTTGCTACTAGTGCAGGAATCAAGGCAAAAACTCTCCTCTCACTCCTGTGGCTACACCTCATCAGAATCACAGAATGGTTTGGGTTGGAAGGGACCTTTAAAGGTCATCTAGTCCAACCTCCCTGCAATGACAACTACAGCAGGTTGCTCAGAGCCCATCCAACCTGATCTTCAACGTTTCCAGGGATGGGGCATCTACATCCTTCTACAGGAGCTGACTACACTTTCAGTCCCAGATCAAGCTTATTTCACTACTGCCTAAAATGCACCTACCGAGCTGTACACCACTTTTCCAGCTCAGACGGGAGAGCCGTAAGCACCCAACCAGCAAGAAGAAACATGGACTGAGATAGCCATAACAGAATGCGGCCCAGACCCCAAAACACTCCTCTTATTCTGCCATGCAATATCAGGAGTGCAAAATAGTAATTATCCACTTGCTGCAGATTTCAGTCCAACTCCACAGCTTCTTAGGAGCGTGCTCCATAACAGCTACTGGAACAAACTCCACTGAAGCATAAGTCTCACAACTCTTTCCACTGCTCTGTTTAAAACCAGCTCCCCGCTGCTCTTTTTTCTTTCCTATAAAAGGAAAGAGAACCTGGGTTGGAAAAGTGAACTTTGCTCCTTTTGCATTCAGATCTGGTACCAGCAATAGATAAGAAACAACAGGCAGTGCCAAACGTTTTATGTCACCTACTTCTGGCTGGTTTTCCTTATGAAGCCTCATTACCGCTGCCAGGAACAACCCGTGGGTCTGAGCAACATCCTTTCTCGCACCTCCCACACATTTCATTTCCACCTCTCTTCAGAGGCTGTGCCACATCCCACATCCTCCAAGCTTCCTCACTCACTCGGATGCACTCACCTCTTACACACATGCTCAGCAAGTACAAAAAGTGACTCGGTGGCAGCCTACGTGGACGCAGGTAATACACACTGTGCAACTCACTGCACAATTAAAACTGCATTTGGCTGGCTGTACCCTGCTGACAGCAGCTGTGACTCAACAGCCAAATGAATTTAAATAGCTGTCAAGGG
Organism: Burhinus oedicnemus; assembly: GCA_008921705.1. Lineage (NCBI taxonomy): Eukaryota > Metazoa > Chordata > Aves > Charadriiformes > Burhinidae > Burhinus > Burhinus oedicnemus. Next base: position 177,677 of record VFFE01004979.1, read on the forward strand.
CCCCTCTGTTAATCCCACAGAACGTAATTCCTGATGCCCTTCTTTATCCCACTAAACCAGTATCTTGCCTCCACTAGTGTCCAGCACTGCTGGCATCAAAACGCTGCATGAAATACACACAAACGTAACATAACAGACAAATACCAGTATCACTAACTTCCTGAAGACCCCAGCTGGCATGTGTCATGACAGCTACTTATGCTTACACCCTTCTATGGAGCTGGCTACGCTTTCAGTCCCAGACCAAGCTTATTTCACCACTGCCTGAAATGTACCTACCAAGCTGTACACCACTCTTCCAGCTCAGACTGGAGAACCTTAAGCACCTGACCAGCAAGAAGAACTAAGGTTATAAACATGGATGGAGACGATCATACCACAATGTGGCTCAGACCCCAAAACACACCTCTTATTCTACCATGCAATACCAGGAGTGCAAAATAGTAATTATCCTCCTGCTCATATTGCTGAGAGTTTTATTACTGTGCAACAGCCGGGACACAGGACTAACAGAACTCATTCCCCGGGATGCCAGGCTGTTGAGATCACAAGCAGAGGAGTCTGGCAGGCAGGACAGAGCAGAGCACTGGCAAGAGAGATGCCCATCAACAGTGCTGCTATTACAGTGCTGATCCTTGCCAAGAGGGCCTGGCAGCAAATGTTTTTTGTGCCATGGGGAGGGATGGTATGAGATGCTTTCCACAGAACTGACAAACACCTCATCTCCACCCTGCAGGCCTGCCGTTCCTCATTTCTCCCTCCGCACCCTGGCTTCAGGCATGGGGTGGCAGGGAAAAGCACATTTCTCACAGATTGGGAAAATGGCTACCATCCTGGGGGAAAGCTCTGCCAAAGTGCAAGTCCAAAAGAGAATGGGAAAAGAGGGCAATTTTACAAACAGTGACACTGTTCGTTTCATTTTGGCTTTGCTGTGGCAAAAGGAAAATCACGTTCAGGGTCTGAAAGGATGAGCAAGTGAGATGGAAGGAGACCTGGTCTTCACTTTCAGGATCTTGAAGGTTTTTAAACAACCAGGGAGACTAAGGATTCTGTTCCTCACAGCCAGGGAAGCTCAGACAAGCTGTAATTTCCCGGAGTCACCCTCCCTCAGGCTTTCCATCACCTCAGCTGTTGGTGCACATGCTCAGGGAGAGCTGGAGATAACCCAGTCTGAAGCTCAGGAGCAGAGAGCAGAGGTAGGAGAGCATCTTCTCAGGAGCCTTCAAGAGCACGACTGATGAGGCCACTGGGGATAGCAGTAGTAGACCAGGACATGAAAGAACAAAGCCCCCCCTTTTTGTTTTTTCAGAGTCAGTCCACCCACCTTTTGTCTTTCTAAGCTTGTCTTAAACAGAAGGCACAAGAAAAAATGGAGGGACAGCATAATTGCTTTATAAGTGACCAAATCACCTGGAAGCATCAGACAGGATAGTTTGCCGCCTACAGGTATAGTATGTGTCTTTGTCATATAGGCAATAGAGATGTTACATGTACAAATACATGTAAAAATGTATTTTCCTCCTATGCATACCAAGTAGCCCAACACACTAGAGCAGAAACCAAACTTTGTAGAAGCAACGAGTGAATTTACCTGTGGGATGACACAGCTAGAGAAGACACAGCTCAGCAGTCAACCGTCTCAAGAGCAAGGGAGCTGCTGTCTGGTCTGTGTATGCACAATGGGAACAGCTAGAGTTGCGCCACAACTTTTATTAGCTGGGAATAATATAATATCCCTGCTGGAAACTTCCTAAAGGATAGACAGCACTCCATCAGCCACTCCCACCCAGCATTTTCACTTGACAAGGGAATACAAGCAGCTTTGTTCCACCCCCTTGCTGAAGAATCTCTCACACCCATTGACACAAACTTTTGGAGGCTACACTGAAAATAATTCTTCGCAGAGCCAAGATTTCAGCTTTGTGTGCCTTACTGTACTTGAAGAGAAGCCTCAGAGTCCTGCCCACTTCCAAACTGGCATAAGACTTCCCTTCTGCACAAGGGGGCTGGGAAGCTAAAGCAGCAAAGAAAAATCTTCTTGGGTTGGTATTCCCTGCTAAGTCAGAAGATGGCTTTTGTATTAGATCCAAGAGAAGGAGAGCCACAGCCCCAACTGGGCTGCTGACGTTCCTCTTCCTCAGTCCTCTGCTCTCTGCACTAAGAACAAACCCTCCTTTAACACATCTCCTTGAGAGATGAGAAAGAAAACGTGACTGTTAAGCTCCCACAAAATGTACCGCAGGATGGACTGACCGCCTCAGACTCCAGAGTGAAATGAGATGTCATACATGGGACATTATCTCAAGCACACAGAAAAGGCATGTTTTCTTATTGTTTACTGGAGTCAACATACAGCAAGGACTGCAGAGACTTTTACCAAGCAACTGGGGGAGTCATTCTCCTCCATCACAGAAGGACTCCACCAAGAAGGTAAGTCATGATTTAAAAAAAGCCACAGGCCAACCAATATATGTGACAGTTTGCAATAAAACATACCTTTTGCAGAAATACAGCATATGGACAGAAAGATGTCCAGGTCAGGAACTCAAAGACATCATCAGGAAAATACAGAGCAACGATGTGATCTCAGGATAGTTACATGGAGGAGCTCAAAAGCTGCTAACTCCTCCAACTCACAACCCAAACTTTCAGCAAGGACATCTGACTCAAAGTACTGTCATCAAAGAGCAGCTGTAGCAAACCAGAGTCAAGACCCACACATGCAAGTCAGTGTTATGCCTCTGACAGGGACCTGCCACCAGATGCCTCAGGTAAAGCATAACTGATTCTGCCCCAAATATTGCCCAGTTTCCGACAATTTGCAGATCAGAGACTACCTGTCCGAGGCATACAAACTCCTTCACAGAATCTAAACATACTGAAACTTTTCCATGGCCTTTTCTAGTTTCCGTTGAGCTCAGCAACAGCTCAGAAGAGACAGATGCTCTGCTCTCTCCATCCCATGCAGTCGTCTTTGGTAGCAGTGAGAGTTGCACAGGAGGACTGGGATGGACCTTTGTCTAACTGATGACATGCTAAGAGACGCTTCAGCCTCAAGAAAACCAGGCCTATAGATACTGCGTCACACCAAAAGCTTCCCTAAGAACCTAGGCAATGGCCTCACAAATGGCAAAGGAAACACATTTTGACAAAAGCAGCTTGTTTCAAGACTGTTTCAACAAAATGGCCACCACTGGGCATTACTTCTGATGGGTGATGCCATTTTAATTAACCATTGTTCTAGCAGACACCACGTGAACTCTCAGAGCAAGCCAGGAAGTGTTGCAGGGGGACAAAGGAAATGAAGTAGCGTAATTTAAGGGATGCTATAGAGTAGCCTGAAATAAAGATACGCCATTGCTAAAATTCAACAGGATACTCCAACAGTTTCATTACAAACGCCCTCAGGAAGTCAAGATTTTTTTAAGTTTACAGCAGTTTATGTTCTTCATGAGATGACACGGAGCAAAGACTACTGGGAAAGATTCCTTATGGCAAGCCACACCACGGTGCAGCAATAACCTGTCACCATCAGCTTTCCATCTCATTCAGCTTCCAGAAAATTAAAGAAATGGAACATCGCATGAATTTTGTGGTAAACACAGGCTCGCTCTCCCCCTCCTCCAAGGGTCTTACAAGCCCAACATAAAGGCCAAGTCTTATTTGTACAATAGGGTGACTTAACTGAACAAAAGGCAGAGGGAGATAAATATCATTGCACAAGATTATGGCGACATTCAGAACAGACATGTTCTAATGCACAGACTGTGCAAAGCTCCTGAACATCAACACCACCCCCCGCAACAGGTTAAAACACTCTAAATTTAAAAAAAAAAATAAATGCAAAAGCCAAGCCCCTGCGAAACTGTACAGTGCCACTGGGCGCTGATGGGGAAGCAAAGCAGTGCTGCAATCGAGCTGGCCTTCGGTGACCGCGGCCAGGTACAGACGGGCCACCTCACGGCCCGGCGGCCCCGCTCGGGAGGGAGCGGCGGGTGAGGAGAGCGCCAGACCCTAGCTGCAATAAACGGGGCCCCACGGGCAGCGCTTTGCCCCTCCTCTCTCAGGCCGGGCTGTCACGGGCTGCTGCAAGCAACACCCGCCGTCGTCCCGGCCTCCCCACGCCACCCCCAGCCCGCTCCTACCCCACTTCCCCGCCGTGCCGCTTCCCAACGGCTGCAGGGCGACCCGCCCGCCTCGCCTCCCCTCCCCGGGCGGCCGCCATTTCGGGGGTGCCCCGCCTCACCCCTCCGCAGCGAGCCGCGCTGGGCCGAAGCGCTCCGCACCGCCTCACGCCCCGACCTGCCGCGCTCTGAGGGAGGGAAGGTACCGACAGAGGGAGGGCGGGAGGGCGGCGCGGCCAAGCCAGCCCAGCCCGGGACGCCCCGCGGGCGCCACCGCCCCGACCCCGCTGGGCGGTGCCTCGTCGGGGGGCGCCTCCCTCCGGCACCCGGGCTCTCACGCACTGCCCGACCCGGCGGCTTGCATGGCCTGGCGTCGGCTCTTGTGCTGCTTTTCGTTTCCTACAAAACAAAACGCCCCGAAATCCGACGGTTTGCGAGGTCTGCGGTGCGGTAGCGGAGCGCTTGGCGTTGCTGGTGCTGTGCCAGCCTAACGAACCGTGCCTCTGGTAGCTGTGACCCCCAGGCTCTCGCCACCTGGACCTCACGCTGGTGTTTCCATTGCCATAGGCAACACATTACAGCAAATTCGAGCTGGAGCTTCTTTCTCTCTCTCTCTTTTTTTTTAAGGCATCAGACCCGCTTGTTAAAGCGTTTTCCCTGAAATTCTGTAAATCAAGATCAAGCCCTGACTGGCACATTGCTTCATCCTTCCATTACCTCATTTCAACTTCAGCCCAAATACCTCTGCGCTAACCAACAGCCCTGCACAGAGTCTGGTCTCAGAAGAAAGACCCTCGCCCAATCCCCTCCGCAGCTGAGTGGCCTCACATGGTTTTTTAGGGTTGGGTGGGAAGAGAGGACATCACAGAATCATAGAATAGTTTGGGTTGGAATGGACCTTTAAAGGTCATCTAGGGCAACCCCCCAGCCAAAGCAACCTGACCTTGGACACTTCCAGGGATAGGGCATCTACCACCTCCCTGGGCAACCTATTCCACCACTCTCACTGTAAAAAATTTCTTCCTTATATCTAGTCAGAACCTACCCTCCTTTAGTTTGAAACCATTACCCCTTGTCCTCTCACAACAGGCCCTGCTAAAATGTCTGTCCCCATCTTTCTTACAAGCCCCCTTTAAGTATTGAAAGTCTGCAGTAAGGTCTCCCTGGAGCCTTCTCTTGTCCCAGCTGAACAACCCCAACTCTCTCAGCCTGTCCTGAACTTCATGGCCCTCCTCTGGACCAGCTCCAACAGGTCCATGTCTTTCCTGTGCCGAGGACTCCAGAGCTGGACGCAGTACTCCAGGTGGGGTCTCACCAGAGCAGAGGGGCTGCTGGCCATGCTTCTTTTGATGCAGCACAGGTTTGAGCAGGGAGGGAGGGAAAAGGTTAGTTTAGGACCTCCTGGGTGTTTGCCTCAACTGTGACACTTAGCCTCTCCTGTCTGTGTGCCCAACTCAAAAATCACTTCATCCTTCCCAATGAGTAACCAACTTCTCTCTCCTCAGCCCATGGTGATCCTACCTAAGCCTAGCTTAGAGCCCCTGGAGAGCCAAATGATTAAATAGAGCCTTAGGGGACCAGCTCATACTTCCACAGTGAGAGGTTTCTTGCGGGGAGTGTGTGGCAGAGCCAGGAGGCAACAATAGTCTCTGGCCCCTACGCTGCGGCACTGGGCTGCTGCCTTCTTGCTGTGTCCAGAGATTTGATGTACAAACAGGAAAGAACGTAACCTCCCCCCTGGCAGATTTGGTCAGCAAACGGGCATGATTAGGCACAACGGCTGCCTGCACAACAGTCGTGTGCTTGGGAAAGCCTGCAGGTAAAGGTGAGATATACTACAGGACCCCCCACCTCCCAGTCCTCTGCATATTACTGGAGTAATATATATTTACTGGAGATATGTGTTTACCTTGAAAAAACTAATTTTACCTGGTCAGGCCTCCTGTGAACTAGTTATCTCAGAAGAAGTGCACAGCTACACTAGTGTTTGCAGGATCAGGGCCTTATTAAATCACATGGCTTGATATGCATATAAAGCATGCCTTGCAGGCCTGAAGAGTCTGGAGCTAGATTATTGTAGCTGTGCCAACTGAAATTTCCATGTGACTCATAAACAGCCAGATAAGTAATGAGCAGACTGACAGTGGCTCAAAGAGCTAATGAAGCTCTGAATTGCAGGGCTGTGGATCTATTGGCGCCAAGCAGGAGACTTCCAAATAGAGCATTTGAAGGTGTATAGCATGAGCTATGAGATACATTTATACTTGGAGATAAGTACTTGGTCAGTATATATATGGACTAAGCAATTAATAAGTAAAAAAGAGCATGAAAAGACACAAACAGAAGAAGGTGACAGGACAGAAAATAATGTGTGAGAGAGTGCATTATTCCCATAGCAGGAACTGATTAAATGTGTGTAAATGGAAACTGTCCCTTGGAGTTCAGGCTCCTGGAATAGAGAAGGTAAAAGAACAAAACATCCCAGGCCTTTGCAATTCCTGCATTTGTCCTGTGGGAAAGCTTTAAACTTAATACTGTGGCTTAATGATCTCTCTTCAGCCCTGTTTTGGCTTTTCTAAGCGATGCTGTCAGGCTAATCCTGTTATGCTTATCCTTAGCATATCAACATGAAAGAGACAAGGGAAATGCAAGGCAGAGTGGGGTCACTTTGCCTGCATGCAGAGCTTCGTGGGATGGTGGCTGCTTATCAGAGCAGCTGGTTTTTCGCCTTTTGCCCCTAGATCTCATTGTATACACAGTTGCACTGTTGCATGTACCAGGATAAGGCTTCCCAGGCATTCTAAAATGCCTTACAGATTATGTCCAAAAAGTCACCTGTCCACTAAGAGACTGCAGCCAATACAGCGCAGGAATAAGGCCCCAGGCAGAGCCTATTTTGCATCCTCCCTTGTCTCATGCCACCTCAGGATATCCCCATTATTCGCTTTTTATTTATGCTGCAGTTTTCAGCAGTCACTTGCAAAAGGTGGCTGTTCCCAGGGCTTCCATTCAGAGGTGGGAGAGATTCTAAGAAAAACAGGGGGATGAGGTAAAATTAGGAATTTTGTGGAAAGTCTGGTCTAGTTTGGGTCTGGTATCAGACAGGTTTAAAAAGTAACAACATGCTCCTCTAGACTGTAAGGGTCTGGGTCTTCTAACATTTAAGTATTGTGCAGAGAGACAACAAAAGACCATCCAGTAATAAAACCCACCCTGATGCTTACTGTTGTCAAAGTGCAACAAGCTCAAACTCTGTGCCACTTTTTCGTGGTTGAAACAAATTCCACCCCGTTCCTGCTAAAAAAAGATGTTACAATGAGCTACCTGTGCTATCAATTTATAGCAGGGAAAATGACTAGTAATTTCTTCAGTCACAGCTGCAGAGATTAGTTCTGTAATGCACTAACATCCAGCCGGAGCCATGCCAAGGCACAAGGATTAAAAGCAATGGAATTCCTAACTCTAGTGAAAAGGATGCGTGGGACATTATTAAATGTTTAATTCTACAAATATAGGTACAAGGTGAGAACGTACCCTCTCTGAAAGCACTACACTGGCCCCAGACGTTGGGGAAGCATCTCCTGTTTTTCTCCTCCCTGCTCTGCCTTCCCTGACCAGCTGGACTCTGGCTGCTTGAAAGAGGTAAAAAAAAAAAATCAGACTGGAGATGAACTGTCCCTGTGCTGCCTCCAAGACATGCGTTCCTGATCAACTCTCTCCCTACTTATAAACCTCCCATTTGTACCACCATGGGCGTCAGGCTTCTCAGCACTTCCTGAGCAGCGAGAAGGCAAGGTCACGCTACAATCAGTGACTGAAGAAGGGAGGCTGAATCTCCTGCAGCATCTGAAAAAAAATCTCTCAACACAACTATTTGTAAGACAACATTTCTTTATTGCCTGTACTCTGCTTGCACACTAAGAAAACATGCTTAAGGTTGTACATTAAAAACACCCACATGGTAGTTCTTGCCGTTGCAATATGACAGCACTGATAAAGGTAATACATAGACTACGCCATATTTGTGTCAGCTCCATTTCACACCTTTGTCTTTCATGTTCTCTGTACATAGTGTGGGAGGTGCATGCTCAGACCACATTAGCAGACTGGCTACTGCTCTCTTCCTTCAGCAACTTCCCAAATCCTGTTGCTGCAGTTAAGTAAATGTTAGCATTACTGATATGCCCTGACAGAAGATGTCAGTTCTTGGTTGGTGCCACTCCTTATTAACCTCCAACTGGAGCATGATGCAGATGAATCATTGACAGCAGCTCCCCCAACTCAGGTAGTGGGTTTGACCTATTCAGCAGGGCTCCTTCAAGCCCACATTGGCTAAAAAACAGAAAGCCATGTTCAAATTACAGGTGCTTTCTGAAAACAGAGAGGATTTCCCTTCCCAAACATTGTTTCTTGCAAACACAAGCAGTTCCACTGGCAGTACTGCTAGTGTTACTCTAGACTCCACACCAGCAGCCCTGGTTCCTTCTGAGCCTTTTCTAACTTTCTGCTTCCCAGTCTCTGGAAGGCATTACTGTAATTAAAAACAGTGTGAACTACAGCCAGCCAGCAGTAAGGACTGAGCAGGAGCTTATTACTTTTAGCTATTCCTTTTAGTTAGGAATCCTGCTCTTACGGAGAAAAACTTCCTCTTTCCTATCAGGAGTAAAGGGCACCAGGAGGAACCACGGGAATTCTTTGTAACACTGATGAGCTGCAGGTGACTCAGAGCACTTTTCCTGCATGGGATATTCCCAGAGAAATTTGTGCAATAGACAGACATTCAGAGTAATTGCCTGATCCCAAGAGAGGAAAGACAGTGGATAAACATAGGCCTTCCCTATATTGGTTGGGCGGAATGCGTCACAACTGTAGTATCACATCTTGTGCCTTAAATTGCAGAGTCACATGCAGAAACAAGCTTAAAGAAGAAAGCGAACAGGGCAATCCAAAAAAAGCTCACATAGTCCCAACTGAGCTACAAAACAGAGAGCATCACACCCCAGAGAACACCAGGGGCTTCATGCCCAGGCACAGTGGCAGCTATGCCAAGAGGCGTACTTTTGGGGCCAGTTCCTACCTCAGCCCATCCCTCCCCTCACCCTGTATTGCCCTACTTCGTAGTGACAAGAAGGCCTCTTCCCAACAGGATCAGGTTTTGTCCTGCTCTTTCTTAGGCCCTTCACCAGGAAAGTGAGGTTTATTGCACAAGGTCACTGCAAGAGAAAAAGCTTCACTAGATACGTTTCACACAGGCAGCTGCCTTGTGCTTCCAGCTCAGGTACATTTGAAAGCACTGTGGTCAAGCTAGCAGGGTGGGACCTTTCAGTACTGCAGTTAAGTCTGTTCCTAGTTGCTGGAGGTTCTCCCGGAAAGGATAAGAGAATGGGAGGAAACAGGCAGCATTCAGCCTTAAAATAGGCTGTATATGGTGCCCCTAGTATGCACAGCGCAGCTCCTGCAACCGGTTATGAATCAGCAGCATGTGCCAGCGCCTGCGAGTCCCAGGGCAACCGCTCTGTGTTCTGTAAACAGTAAGAGAGGGACAGTGACAAGCTCCATTAGGGTAACGAAGTGAAGAAACCCATCAGGATGACTCATTTTATCAGTTCATACTATATCCACATATGGAATCAGTTACCTACAATATTGGCAAGTCAAACCAATTTTCGCAGTAAATACAGGGCCTGATCCGTATCTTACAGGAACCGATGGAGGTTTTCCCACTGACTGAAGCAGGCTTTCAGCTAGGCTCGGCTGTTACAGAACCAAGAGGAGGTGCTGTTCTTTGAGACAAACAGATCACTGCCTAGAGCTAGCCCAAATTTAAAATAATTTCTTTATCTCTTACACTAAAATTCTATTTAACACAGCACCCACTGTATCCTCCACTCTTTGCTGCTAGGCCACTTCTTTGCCAAAAAGAAAAGGAACACAACTTCATCCTTTTAGAGGGAATCGACCTCTCCAGACAGAAGGCCCAGTTTATGCTATTAGCCAAGACCAGCCGAATTCCCCCAAAGAAGCAGAGGCCTCCAGAGACCAGGGCTGTGTGCAAAGTTGGGAAATGGAATAGTGCAGATCATGTGCACCTTTTGGCTTGATTTAGTGCCTTGAAATTCCCAGATGAGGAAAAGCTGCAGCTTCCCCAAGTCTCTGCAGAGCTGATACCAGCAGATTCAGCTTGCTCGAAAGGAACCCCAGCTTCATGAAACAGTGCTGGCACGTGTCTCTTGCTGACATATTGATGTGCCTTATGTGCAGCACCCTTTCTTCCCAGTGACATCTTCCAGCTGCAGGGCATTCTCCCTCTGCCTGTCTTCTTGTGCTGTCAGCAGCCTGGAACAAGCAGCACAGATCAAGAACACAACCTGGTTACCGAGATCTTCCTGCCAAGGCATTTGGCTCCCCATCAGCCAGGGACATTTAGGATTGTAAAAAGTGACTAGCCCAAAGACCAGGCTTCTCTAGAAGCTGGGCTAAATAAGCCACAAACAGAAAATAAGCATGAATTTCCAGGAAACGGAAAGAAACTGAACACATGCAAGAAGGGGCAGCGTAGCTTAGTAGTCAGAACACTAGACAGAGGCGTGAGTGGTCTGTGTCTTATCCAAAGCTCCCTCATTGATGGCAGAATCCTGGGCTGTTTGCCTAACCTGTCTGGGCTGTCTCGGGCAGCAGCATGGTAATAAAGCACACTGAAGACACATGCTGTGGGAGATGCAATTTACCTAGCTAGTAAGTAAATCATCCCAGTTAATGAAGAACTAAGTCCTGCTGTGAATTTAACAGAGATGATGCAGCAGGAGGTGAAGGGATGAAAGAAAACAAAAGGATATTTTTCTTGCAAGATTTCAAAGACTTTTTTCAAAACTACTTCCTTTTTTAAAAACTAAAAAAATCTTAGAGCAAACTTCTTTCAGGCTTACAAAGTGTCTTATCTCCTTTTGCCACTGAAATACCACATTCTGTATAATGCTTAATAAGGAAGAAAAAAACCCTTAGAGGTGCATGCAGACTTCAAACTGAAAATGCCAACTTAAAATCTGGGGTAGTACACAAGGTTTTTGTGATAAAATATTCAAATTAAATGCCCAATCTTTCAACAGCCAGCTCTGCCAAACCAAGCTTTGCATGGGATAACATCAACTCAACACCTGGTGTTCTACAGGCACAGAAGACAAGGACCTGGAGTCAGGGGGAAGAGCACATTGCTCCAGGTCTTTTTTGTGACATGGCAGAAAGTCATAAAGAAGAACTAAGAACTCCCTCTTCTTGCGTGTTCCCCAGGACAACCCACACCAATCACCTACAGTTGGGGAAATATCACAGGGTGACTGTTCCTGTTCACTGACCTGGCCATGTGTAGCATGGGCTCCATGATGTTATAGCCAGTCATCACGCTACACTCATAGAAGACAGCCTTGTATTCCTGCCAGAGAGCACAGCAAGCACCCATGTTGGCTGCCAGCTCTCCCCCACCATTCACCCACACCCCTGGGAGCCAGCCCACCCTCGCCACTGGGAACTCTTCCAAGAGCAGCTGGGGCCAGGAGGGTGGCTGTTACCACCCTGCTGGGGCACACACCCTGCTCACCAACCCAGGAAAAGGAGGTGCTTTTGCAGCACTGGGGGCTCAGCCAGATTGTCCAAAAGGGAACACTGGTGGAGTTATTTGGCAAGGGAAAACATCTGCCCAGGGTACTTGGATTCCCTTACCTTTGTGTTGCAAAGTCCAGAAGATGGGGAACACCTCTGAAACCCTGCCTCCCCCCACCTAGGGGACAAGGTACCAGTGGGCATGCAGATGCAGGGAGTGAGGAAGGAGGCAGGACAATTTTGCAGAGCATGCATTAGGGGAGTCCTCAAATGGGAAAACAGCCATGCATGCTACCCTCAGAAAGACTGAGCATCACTGTAAGGAGGATCAAGCCTCAAGAGAAATACATGAGCATGCCTTAAGGGCCATTGTCTGCCACATGCTGGCTACCACCTCATCCTCCCTGGTACCAGAGGGGCATTGGTACATGTTTGCATTGGAGAAACAGGTGTGGGGGGGGGGAGGGGGAAGGTACCATACTGGAAAATGGCTCCAAGAAGGGCATCCTGCCAGTCAGGCTGCCCTGCTCACAGCTGGAGGGAGGCTGCAGAGCAGGTTGAGTAGCAGAGCACAGAGTCACACCTTTGCCAGCTTTTCCCCCTCCACCTTGGGCACATTCCGGGTCTCTCTCTGCGCAGCATCCATTTTATTTCCAAGCAGAAAGACCACAGCTCCGTCCTCAATACCTTCCTGCAAAAGAAACCGAGTAAAGCACCCTAGAGACTGAGCTGAGGGAGGGAAATATCTTGGAGCAGATCCTGTTCCAGCTCATGCAAACAAGACCTTCAGTGGCAGCAGGATCAGGCCCTTTAGCTCATTAAAGGGCAATTCCTCAAATAGCCCCAGGCATTTATGGAAGCAAGCTTAAACTACAGGAATGTATTTCAGATGTTTGGTATGTACAGCTGGGATGCTGAGAAAGGGGAGACAGGACATAAGTTCCGCTCTGGGAAATAACAAGCCTAAAGAAAAGCAGTTTGAAGCATAGGCTGTTTGGAATTTAAGTTCAGGCAGAGCTTCTTACTAAGTTTGGTAGTTTTTGTGTGTATGTGCAATACAATTCATTGATGTGCTGTCCTAAATTCAACCATGCCTTGCTGAAAATCCACTGGCCAAGCAAGCTAAGCAACTTTCAACTCTTGTATAGCATCTCTGTAGAGACTGTTACTCCTAGGTGATTTCTGGAGCCCATTACCTTTGGTAAAACTCCCTCTAGTTCCACTGGCTCACTAGAACATCACCAGAGTAAGGACTGCAGAACGGGGCTCCAAGTTATTTCCAAACTTGACTACCCTGTCAGCCTACAGTCCCTGAGCAGCTTCAAAGCGAGATAAATAATAAGATGGGGAAAGGAAAAGAAGAGAGATTATTAAAAGTTACAGATTTTGGGTGCTTTGATTTTCTGTGTGCTCAGTTTAACCTTCCTGAAAGGAGCCTGATTTTCAGGGGCTGATTAGTTTTGAAAATCTTAACCTTTGATCTTTTAGAGTCCAAAGAAATAGCTAAGTGGTTTGGGGTTTTTTTTCCCCAACAGGCCTGTGGAAGTTAAAGATACTTGAAACCTCTGACCTATGCTTATGCATTTCACTTAGATCTTGGTTTTTAAGACTCAGCACAATCAAAAAAAACCCACCCTTGACAATTTCCCTGCAGCTCTGAGTCATCTACACAAAACTTATTTAAATTATACAGACAGGTATTTTTGTCTCTGCTAGCAGATACAAGCAACAGATTAATGCTTTTATTGAGAGTTTGGAAATAAAAAGCAGGGTGGCAAACTACAGTATTACTACACAGTCACCAAATAAAAAATAAAATTAAAAAAAAAAATCAACTGTTAAAGTGGAAGCAAATGAGGAAAAAAAAATAAGCTATTACTAATATTTCAGTCTCACCCAGAAATCTCAAAGCAGAGTCAGGATGCGATCATGCGAAGCAGTGTGCATGCATGCTGCAGGTCTTAGCCTAAATGCACCAGGGCTGTCTCCCTTTCCTGTGCATAGGCTGGACACCAGGATGTCTCCTTGCTTGAGCACAGGTGTGATGTCACCACATTTAGGAGACGTTGCACAATGTACATGGGCTGCTTACAAACACACACTACTGTTTTGGCAGGTCTCACCACCTTCTGCATAGAAACAGCCCTCCCTCATTTAATGGAATGCCACTGGCTTTAGTATCTTCAGCAAGAAGCCTCTGGTCCCAGACTGACTACCACAGACAGTACCCATAGCATCTGCTTTGATAACTCATCTTCCCATGGTCAATAGGACCTCCTGGGGCATCAGAGAACGTCACTCCCAGACAGACTGTTGGAGCTGGTCTGGAGCAAGGCAGCAGCAGCACCACCAGCGTTAGAGAGCTGAGGCCCTGCTCTCACCTGGACACTGCTCATCCAGTTCCGCACCGCCATGAAGGAGCACTCTGCTGTAATGTCGTACATCACCAGAATCCCATCCGCCTTCCGGAAATACTGCTTGGTAATGCTCCGAAACCTGAGCCCAAATGAAACCAAAGGTACTCTCAGAACCATGGCTGTGTAATGACAAGAAATAGAATGGGATTATCTGTCTTTTAGTCCAGGCTTTCCGCAAGGCCTGGCAGCCCCTGTCCATGAGATGCGTCCCTGGGGCTGGTGTGTACAGCCTGGTGACAGGCAGGTCAGATCCTTGCACCTCTGAGGCAGGCCAACAGCCATGGGTAAGCAGGAGTCTTTCTCCTGCTGAGAAAGCAGGAAAGAAGACCTTTGCAGGTCAGGAGGAAAGAAACAGAAGAATCTGTTTATGTGGGCTAGAAAAAGGTAATTGCCTATAAAAAGGGAAATGGATGGAAAAAACATGACCTTTCTCTTGAGTCTGGAAGAATCTGCAGACTAAGCTGTACCACAGTATAAACTAGGCACGCATCTCTGCCCCAGTGCTGCCATAACAGCAATTAAGATCTCAGCTTCAATACAATCTGTTTCCAGTTTTGAGTCTATAAAGAAATGCCATCATACATAAAAATCAGCAGTTACACAGAATTTCCAGGAGAAGCTCCCTCCAGACATGTACTTTGTCCTGTGGGTACCAGTTAGAACTATAGACTTGTATTTTGGGAATAAATTCCAACAAAAAAAGAAACCCAAATCTTAAAAGATATAAGCAGTTTGGGAATAAAAGATATAAGCATTTTGGGAATAAATTCCAACAAAAAAAGAAACCCAAATCTTAAAAGATATAAGCAGTTTGTGACAGGGCCATGATATAACCACTTTGATTGCAAAATGATGGAATTAAATGCAACACAAGTACTGAGATCTCACTGGAGAGCTGCGTACTTCAGCCCTGCACAGGATAACAAGCTCTCCTATTCTATTAAGAGCCAAGAAAACCTATAGCAAGTAGTAACCCTCCTGAACTCTTCAGATGATTGCCTGAAGCCCATTCTTTCTCACTACAATGACATTCTAGCAACTACCCAACTAAGAAAGCACAGACTCTGTCTTTGGCAGTCAAGGTGCATCTCTGGAACAATAGGACAGGCTAGATGCTCCAGAAGAAGCATCAAATGTAGCATGCGCCAGTCTCGGCGAAGTCACCAAGGAGTTCTCCTTGCACACTCCAAGGTGTTCCTCTATCTCTTCCATAGGATATTTACAGTTGGACACCTCCAGTTAGAAGTAATTAATATTTCTCTAGAAGTAAGAAAAGCTTTTGCATCTTCCCAGGTCTCCTATTCAGTACCAGCATTGAGCCAAGCTTTCTCTTGCAAATACATGTCTAAGACCTACTAATGCTGCAGGGGCCTACCCTAAAGGTCCTTCTGCAGAGAAAAGATCTTGAATTTCGCCTCTGATGCAATCTGGCCTCAGTAAAATATGACACTTCATGTCATAACAACTCCCCTTACTACTCAGCTTCAGCACTGAAATAACCACAGGAGTCCCCTCAACAATCATTATTTCTTCAGCATGAAGCTTGATTTTGGAAGACATAGCTTGCTTTTCAATAGATACTCCTACTTAGTACATTCCCATCAGGTCTGCATGGTCTAGCTGGCTGAGGTAGACAGCATCATTATGCTGTTGGCACAGCTGAGGATTGCAATATTCCCTTGACCTCAGCTGCCTCCTGAAGGCCTGTCCCCATAACATATTTAGTCCAAAATACTCAATAGTTATGTTTGCCAGGCTTTTGAGGTTAATGGCCCCCTTGAAATAGCTTTTCATCTTCAGCTTCAAAGTGCATCCTAAATAAAGTCTAATTTAGTAGGTAGTAGTAGGCCTACATCTCTAGGAGCAGATGAGGATTAAGTGCGTCCTCTACTACTCTGATCCTCACCAACAGTGCTGGTAACATCTAGTGACGGCCTATGCTTTTGAAACTAGAGGCCATCAAATGGAGAACCTGTATTCACTGTTGCAAAAAGCTACACTGCCTCTCTACCAAGGGTTATCACTTCCACGAGTCTATCAGCAGAAGTGACAGTGCAAGGGGCCAATAACCTCACTGACAGAGTCCAGTGGCGTATCTCAAATCACCTTCACCACAGGTCAAGCTAATTCAGCTGGCTCAGTCTGAATCACATCTGGAAAGGTTCACACACTCCTTTCCACCCTCTGAATAGCAAGTGGTGATGAGCAGCTGAGCACAGCAGTGACACAACTGAATCTGAGAACGAGACGTCTATTCAGAGCTTTGTTTCTATCCTAATCTGCAGCCATGTCCTGCAGCTTTTCGTAGAAGCAGGCTGATGCAGGAGAGCTGTGAGGGCTAGAGGAGCTTCAAACCCCACAGCATACAGTGGTAGATAGACTACCTGAAGCCACAAGCATGCAGGTCAGACACATGGAAAACTACTTTTCTGTCAGTCCTCAGAACAATCTCCCTGGGCCCCGCTTCGCAGCCATAGCTTCTAGAAATCGCCAAAACAGACCTTTGCTGCAGGTTCAGCACTGGAATAGCTGATGCAACCTCTCTGGTTCTTCTGAAGCTAACAGTTTTCCCAGAGACAGAAACCAGATGCATGCATGCACTCTTTCCCTTTCCTCCTGTTTTCTACACTGAGCCTAGCAGTAGGGCATCCTCACAGAAATTGCTTACCTTTCTTGTCCAGCTGTATCCCACAGCTGTAAGGCAACCTGGGTGTTATCCACCATCAGACTCTTCACCTGGTTATCAATACCTGTCAGGAAGGTAACAATGATCATATGATAGGATCGAGAGAGAGCAACTTGCCATTGCAAGGCCAATGGCCAAGATCAACACTATTTAGTTCAGGGAAATTGCAATATTGATTCAAAATTGGGTGAGGGACCATCTTTACCTTTAGTTGGGCTAAAATAAGGGCAAAAAGCATGTGTCCAGGCTGGCTTTCCCACCCTTCTTAGCAAGATGACTCAGGAACCCTATTACTTACCGATGGTTGCATTGAGCTCAGCCAAAAACCTGTCATAGCAGAAGCGGTGGATGAAGGAACTCTTCCCAACACCAGAGTTCCCTACAAACACTACTTTAAAGATGCGATCTGGGGAACAGCTGGCTGGTTCCAGTGCCTGGAGCTACAATGGAAGAAAGGGATGCAGTTTTGACAAGCCCAGCTGCAGACCGTGCTTTGATTTAGGCTTTGGACCCCTGCACTATATGGAGCTGGAGTGAGAGGGGAAGAGAGTCAGAAACCCTCAAGTCCCTGGTAGCAGGTGTTTGAGGAAGAACCCCAAGTAATTACACTCACCCTGGTTTCGGTGCCAACAGGCTGTCGTCTAGGAGGCAATGAAATATCATCTAATCCATCTGCATTTTTTCTACAGTCAGGATCACCCTTCAAAGTCATCTTCAACCACTCAGCATCTGCTGCCAATGAGCATCTCTCCTTGTCTCTGCTTTTCTCTCCAAAGTTTGTGCTGCCTCCTTCTCCTGTCTTCAGCCACGTCCCACTGTCTGGGAAGTATTTACAGTTCTTTTTGTTGTGTTCTTCCACTGCCATATCCATGGGGAAGGTGAAGGGAAGGTCCGCAGAGGCCAGTTGTCTGTATTAAAGCCCACAGGCACCACAAATGAGGCGGGGGGGGGGGGAGGAGGGAAGAGGAGGAGGTTGCAAATTCCCAAAACAACCAATGTGATCCGATTAGTGCATATGCAATGCTTGCAGGAACTCTACTTCATACATACACTCCCCATACTCCCTGTGACTAAGGCATCAGCGGCACCCCTAGTGAGAGAGAGACAGCTCACCGAAGCTATGCTGTACTCAAATGCGCTGACATCTATTTCATTAATTTTAACAAAAAAATCCCACCTTCCAGATTTTTAAATTCTTTGCTTCCTACTTCCCCCAGTACTGAAAAATGAGGCAAAGCATACAAAGGTGGCAACAGGAAAAATATTTAAAAAAAAAAAAAAAGGCAACAACTGTCCTCTATTTTTATTACCAAATACAACAAAAAAGAAATAACAAAGGTTTCGAGGTTAGTGAAAAGGTGTTTGACTGCAGGCAGTAGGGCCAGAGCTGGGTGACCGTTCTCAGGAGGCCGCATGCGGTGTGGACACGTTACTGCCCTCTGCTGAAGGCACACATCCATGCTCCAGGAAACAAGCCCTCACTTCCAAACACTGCTGTGGCAGAGTCTTACTGAGTTCAGGCAGCAGAAACCTGCCACAGGTGTGCAAATTGCAGTGATTACGCTCACAGCAGGGTCATTTTGCCTGGTGTTGGCTCTGCTCTGGCCTGCATCCATGCCTGACTCGAGGTAAGGACCCGAAAGATGCTTGTTTTATAAATCTTCCAACCAGCCAAGCTGTGGTCTCAATGGCAAGAAATGCCCAGGACCCCTGCCCAAGCTGTGGTAGTGGGGAATAGGTGTTGCACTCACTGTGCCTACACAAAAGCAGGCTGATGGACTTTGTTCACAGGGGGTGGAGCTGGAACAGTCTTCAAAAGAACAGCTAGAATAACTGATTTAAACTACTGGACTCACTGCTGAGGAGCAAGGCAGCATCTTAGCTATGCATTGGGTTTCCATGGGTAAAGACTAGACAAAGGGAGTGAGAAGGCTCAGAACGCAGAGCTTTATCCACCGGATATCTCCATTGCCTTCACAGGACACCAGATTGCATTTGGAAGCAAATTAGAGAGACCAGAGGCTTACTACAGTCAATTTCTTCAGAGGCAGCACATCCCACCTCTCTCTGCAACATTCTTCTCTTGCTACTAGTGCAGGAATCAAGGCAGTAACTCTCCTCTCTCACTCCTGTGGCTACACCTCATCAGAATAATAGAATAGTTTGGGTTGGAATGGACCTTTAAAGGTCATCTAGGGCAACCCCCCAGCCAATGAGCAGGGACATCTTCAACTGGAGCAGGTTGCTCAAATCCCCATCCAACCTGACCTTGGACACTTCCAGGGATGGGGCATCTACCACCTCCCTGGGCAACCTCTTCCAGTGTTTTACCACCCTCATTGTAAAAAAATTTCTTCCTTATATCTAGTCTGAACCTACCCTCTTTTAGTTTAAAATCGTTACCCCTTGTCCTCTCGCAACAGGCCCTGCTAAAATGTCTGTCCCCATCTTTCTTACAAGCTCCCTTTATGTACTGGAAGTCTGCAATAAGGTCTCCCTGGAGCCTTCTCTTGTCCCAGCTGAACAACCCCAACTCTCTCAGCCTGTCCTCATAGGAGAGGTATTCTGTCCCTCTAATAATTTTTGTGGACCTCCTGTGGACTCGCTCCAACAGGTCCATGTCCTTCTTCTGCTGAGGGCTCCAGAGCTGGACGCAGTACTCCAGGTGGGGTCTCACCAGAGCAGAATAGAGGGGCAGAATCACCTCACTTGACCTGCTGGTCACGCTACTTTTGATGCAGCCCAGGATATGGTTGGTCTTCTGGGCTGGAAGCACACATTGTTGGCTCATGTACAGTTTTGCATCCACCAGTACCCCCAAGTCCTTCTCAGCAGGGCTGCTCTCAATCCCTTCATCCCCTGGCCCGTATTAATTCCAGGGGTTGCCCTGCCCCAGGTGCAGGACCCTGCACTTATCCTGGTTGAACCTCATGAGGTTCACACGGGTCCACTTCTTGAGCTTGTCCAGCTTGTCCATCCGGCACGGCATCCTGTCCCACGGCACATCAACCGCACCACTCAGCTTGGTGTCATTCACTAACTTGCTGAGGGTGCACTTGATCCCACTGTCTATGTCTATGTTGAAGATATTAAACAGTACTGGTCCTGATGTACTTTAGACCACTATGGACCCCTGAGGGATACCACTTGTCACTGATCTCCATCTGGACATTGAACTGTATACCACTACCCTCTGGATGCGACCATCCAACCAATTCCTCGTCCACCAAACAGTCTACCCATCAAATCCATACCTCTCCAATTTAGAGAGAAGGATGTTGTCAGGGACCGTGTCAAAGGCCTTACAGAAGTCCAGATAGATGACATCTATAGCTCCTCCCTTGTCCACTGATGTAGTCACTCCATCACAGAAGGCCACTAGGTTGGTCAGGCAGGACTTGTCCTTGGTCAAGCCATGCTGGCTGTCTCAAGTCACCTCCCAGTCCTTCATATTGCCTCAACACAGCTTCTAGCAGGATCTGTTCCGTGATCTTCCCAGGCACAGAGGTGAGGCTGACAGGTCAGTAGTTCCCAGGGTCCTTCTTTCCAGGGACTTCACCTGACTGACATGACTTTTCAAATGTCATGGACAGTGGCTTGGCAACTACATCAGCCAATTCCCTCAGGACTCTGGGATGCATCTCATCAGGTCCCATAGACTTCTGTACATTCAGGTTCCTCAGGTGGTCACAAACCTCATCTTCTCTTACACTGGGATGGACTTTGCTCCCCCAGTCCCTACCTTGCAGTCCATCCACTCAAGAGGTGTGGGATAGAGAGGTTGCCAGCAAAGACTGAGGCAAAAAAGTTGTTGAGTACCTCACACTTCTCCTTCTGTTTGTTGTTACCAGTTTGCCAGTCTTGCTCATCAGGCAGGGATACACTTTCTTTGACCTTCCTTTTCTGGCTGACATACCTGTAGAAGCCCTTCTCATTATTCTTTGTGTCCTGTACCAAGTTCAGCTCCAGCTGCACCTTGGCCTTCCTGACCCCATCCCTACACTTCCTGACAGCATCCCTGTACTCTTCCCAGGATACCTGTCTCTGCTTCCACTGCCTGGGCATTTCCTTCTTGCCCTTTAATTTGACCAGGGGGTCTTGACTCATCCATGCTGGTCACTGGCCTTCCTTTCCTGATTTCTTATACCTGGGGATTGAGAGTTCTTGCACTCTACGGAAAGCATCAGGGCTGCAAAATTCACCTGCTGCCATGTCTACACTTGTTCTGTGAAAGGGAGCTCACATCCCTGGTTGTCGTCCCTGCATCTGTCCCAAATGCCAGCGCAGAGCCAGGCCAGCTGGAACCTCTCCCCATGGAAAATAGACATATCCTCCCAGGCTCAGGCTCAGGGCAACAGCCCCCATCTGCCAGGGCTGGCAGGAGTAGAAGGAATGAGGGGCTGAGATTCAAAAGCCTCTTTGGGGAAGGGGTGGAGGGGAGGGACAAACACAAAGCTTTCTGAACAGTGACTCCAGATCTAATGGATTTTATTCATGTTTCTCAAGCAACATGGTGTAACACAGCCCTAGGACAGGACAGGAATGACAAATACTTCTTCCCTTCTCACATCACCCTCACTGCCAGACTTCTCCACCTGTTAAGCCTTTCTGGTGGGTTTATGCTAGCAGCAACTAGCATGATCTTTGCAAGAAATAGCTGAGGAGGAGGACAGGAGAACTCGGGTGTCTGATTCCATGGACAGCATGTCTGCCAGTCACACAGCCATGAAAAAGCTCTGCCTCAGACCTATCCAAGCAACCTCCCAGCCTGGGCTCAAGAATCAGCCCTGCTCCACACTTCACCTGGTTTTCCATCAGTCTACGAGCCCAGGAGCCTGAAGCTCAATTCTTAAATGCCACTACCAGAATTGCAAGCAGTAAGGGTGAGTTGAAGCTGGAAGAAACTCTGAGCCTAGACCGATGTCTCTGGCTGGCACCAGGAGAAACTGGGAAGTGGTGGAACCTGCAGAGACCTGGTAGGAAACAGAGAAGCGTGCCGCCTTTAAAGCCTGTTTGGGACCAGCAGTTGCAGGAGAGATCCAGCTCCAAGCCAGGTCAGGGCTGGGCTGGGCTGGCCTCCCCTGCCTCTCAGAGGAAGCAGGCTTCTGGCCAATACCGGTGTGCTGGTCACACTACTAGTTCGCAAGCGCTGATGCTTAATGCCAGCACAGTTCAGGCAAGCAGGGTATGTGGGTATTGAAGCCAATGTATAGTCTGTATGTAGAGAGGAAAAGAGAAAAAAAAATTAAAAAAAAAAAAAAAAGGCCTTGGCCACACAGACATGTTCACCTGACTTGGCTCAGGGGGAGGCCTGATGTGCCAGGTGAGCATCTGTATAGGTGTGGAGGGAGATGGGCAGGACAAACCCACCTGGAGCTGGGCCCTCTCCTTGGGGCTTTCAGCTGCCACAGAGAACACAAGCCTTGTGCAACTCCTGGCCTGTCCCATGCCCCAGGGATATGGGCTCTGGCATGAGGCACCAGTGTACAGGATTTCTGCCTGAGGAGGAAGTGGCATACTTGGGAGATGATCCAATCATTTTAATGGAGCTGCCCAACTCAGTCACAGACAGCCTTCATGACTCCCATCCCATGAACACTCCTATAGTTTCTGATGGCATTTAGGTTTGCTCCCCCATTGCTGCATGTAGAAGCAGCCCAGAGGGCAGCCACCCCCCTGTGGAAACTAGCTAACAGTATCCTCAGCTTCCCACTGAGCCAAAACCATCTGATGCAAAAGGCAGCTAGAGCTACAGTCAAGCTGCGCCACCCCATGCTCCCAAAACCAGCCAGCACCAAAGTGGGAGAACTAGACACAGGACACAGCTTGACTGACAGGGTACTCCAGTGGGCACAGACTGACACCACGAACACAACACAGATGCCCATCTAACCGTTTGGCCGGCTTGTCGTCCAGCAGGTAACTGCCTAGCACTGACCCTTTCTTCAACAGCAGCTTTTTGTTCTGAGGTGCCTGGAAGTTGAAAAGAGAAAGGATGAAGAATGTGATTAGCACCCAGGAGCCTGACCAGCCCCAGTTCAACCACTTGCCACCTCCACTTTGGGGAAGCAAGGCTGGAGCCCTTGCAGCCCCACACCATGTGGTGCTAGTGCCCCTCTGTCAGGCTTGAACAGAGGTGAGCACAGGGCTTGCGTTTCTCAGTTCAACTCATTTAACTCATGCAAGAAGGTATCGCTATTGCTGCTTTCCCCTTTGCAACAAAATCCATCAAAAATGGTGGTGCCCCAAACAGAACTCTTCCTCTAGCCAGCCAGAGCTTTTATTTGTGTGGCTTGTTCTCCACTTGGTCTCACAGCTGAATCTCTCTCTCCCCACCTGCCTTGTTACTATGCTGATGTTTTGTGGGACAGACCAATTGCCCCCTCCTACACCGGTACTCACCCAGAGCTGCACATGCACCATAGGAAAGGGAGGAGACCGCTCTGCAAAGCGGCACAGACTCTGCCTTATACAAACATCCTTCTCCGTGCTTTCCTCCCACTTACCTCAGACTACACACTTCCTACAGCCACTGTTTACCAGCTCCCCAGAGAAGGAGAAAGCAGGACAACTCTTCTTGCAACCCTCTTTCCCCCATGCAGCAGCTTTGTCATCCTCAGCAGAGTCAAAGATCAGCAACTTGACTGAGATAATGCAGGAAAGCCTGTGGCAGAGAGAGGATTGACCTGCCGCCTCCCTCAAATGCCATGCCAAAGCCTAGCGCTCCCTCACCCCCAAACAGTCTGGCTAACTGCTGTGGCTACACACAGGAAACACAAAGTGAGAGACAGCATGGCAAGGTGCCTACTGCCTCTGCGCTGGGGGAAAGGGAGATGTACTCACTCTAAGTCTGGAGGTTTCTGACAAGTCCTCACAAGTTATTTCTAGGGGTAAAGCTGGGGAAAGAAGAGTTTGCAACCTGCCAGATCTACTCTGGCAGAAGTTTTGAACTGACCAAACACCGGCAGGCAGCTCTGGACAGGCCTTCCTTCATGCCACCCACAGCCCAGAGGAGGACTACGAAGATTATTTCTTCAATAACCCCTGGCTTATTTTAAAAGGCAAAAAATTAAAAACCTGCTGTTTTGGCCAGAATGCCCAGGACACCTTTACCGTAATGCAGTCCAACAAAAAGATACACTCTGGACTCCACAGAGGACTTCACCCAACTCAGAACTTTGAGGGGAAAAAAAACCAAAACAAACACCCCAAAACATTTTTTACATAGAAAACTGGTGCTCAAGAGAAGCTCCAGCTACAGAAACAATCCCGCACTGAGAGGCTCACAACTGTGGAGCACATATCTTCCAAGTGCATAGCGACCCTTTGGTCAACACTGATATTAGGCTGTGGTTCAGCCAACCAGTGGTTCTCCAGTGGGGATGGAGGAGGAATTTTCAGGGTTTGAGCAGGTTCACTCAAGGGCACTCTCTAGACACAGAAACAAGGAAATCATGTTACAGCCCACTGGAGCCGAGTTGCAACCTTCAAGTCACCTACAGAGCAAAGGGACTCTCAGGCAATCTGCTATGGCACTACCCTACCTGGAAAGGAAACAGCCTGCAGAGTACATACCTGGATAAGAAAGGAGAAACAATGGGGCATGTTTTGCCATTGGTTCTGCCATGCTTTATTGGCCTGCCAGGTTTGTGTAACATTTGGCTTTTCACTGGTATGGTAAAGGGACAGACACAACATCACAGCTGTACAACACACAATGGCAAGGATTCCACAACAACAACAGCACACGTACAAGCATTTTGGATGGGAAAGATTCTGGTTTACCAGTGGGATAGGAAAAATTCTGGTTTAGCAGTGAAATACAATGTAGTCAGAGTCCCAAAACACTCTTCATGATGAGTAGACGTGAAATTTGCTCTGTCAACATACAGCATGCAAGCATAACTCCATAGCCAGATGGGTCATGGGTGTGAAAGTGAACCCACAACTCCTGGGTCTTAAAAGCACCCAGCAGTGGTTTGCACCCAGGCAGAAATACATACATATTGCTATCTGTGACCTAGCCACTGGGGCAAAACAGTGCCCCACAGTGCTGTGGGGCCAGGGTCTGCCTACCCTGACAAGGCCAGAAACTCTTACAAAGAGCAGTATATTAAGCTGCACACTGAGAAGTGCAAAGGAGCAGTGGCTGAGTTGCTATCAGCTGCGTACAGCCCAACTCCTCCTTCCAACCACTTCAAAATCTTTGCTATGAAAGAACCACTGTTCATCACACCTTCATTTCACAGAAATAACACAACCCTTCCCAGCACAAACAGAGGGTATTAAAGCCTTGGGTTTCTTTTTAGCCTGTAAAAGCATTGATAGTCTCTGGCAGAGAGAGTGTCACACACTAGGGATCCCCATCAGAAGGCTGGACTCTCCTCTTTGCTGCTGCAGGGAAGCATTGCTATTTTCTTTCTCCCTTACAGTGGGACAGGCTGGACAGCAGATCTTCTGCAGGTGTATGGCGATAGCAGCATCTCTGCAATCCCTTGGAGCACTGCTTTCCTGCAGACTAAAACGAGAGTGGCCAACAAAATGTCCTGGCTGACAAAGGAAAAAACATTACTCCAGTACAGGCTTCATCTGCCCAGCATGACACAGCCTTGCCAGGTGAGCAATGGTGGTAGGAGTTCACCCTGCTGCCCCATCCCTACTGCCAGCACGGGGAGAAGGGAGAAAGCAGCTCCTCTGTATTATGACTCTCTCTGCTAGGCTCTCTCTTAGGTTCACCTGCAACTGTCATGTTTCAGAGCAGCCCTGAGCAGGTCTTAGCAGGGGAAAAGGAGAGGAGAATCACTCTCTACAACTACCTGAAAGGAGGTTGTAGAGAGGTGGGGGTCAATCTCTTCTCCCAAGTAACAAGCAATCGACCAAGAGGAAATAGCCTCAAGTTGCACCAGGGGAGGTTTAGGATGGATATCAGGAAAAATTTCTTCACCGAAATGGTTATCAAACATTGGAACAGGCTCCCAGGGAAGCAGTGGAATCACCATCCCTGGAGGTATTTAAAAGACGGGTAGACGTGGTACTTAGGGACATGGTTTCGTGGTGGTTTTGGCAGTGTTAGGTTGATGATTGGACTCCATGATCTCAAAGGTCCCTTCCAACCTAGACATTTCTATGATTCTATGAATAGAGAAGTGGAAAAGCTTTGTACACACAGAGGTACATACTTGAACTGTGGTCTCCATGGGCAACCTGCCCCACCCACAGGAGCCCATAAGCTGATGAAGCACTACGCATGGAAAGAGGAAAACAAACCATTTTCTTTGCCTACTTGCACTGGACTCTGCTACAGAGTGACTGTGTTTATTACTTCTCCAAGAGGCAGCAGGAAGCTCTGGTACACACACACACATACTTTGCAGCTTTAAAAATGGAGGGGGAAAAAAAAAAAAAAGAAATATCTCCTTTCAGATTTCAGAAACACATATGCAAAGGCACAGACCTCACCTCCATCCAAAACAGTGGCTGAAGTTATTTTATACAGCTGCTACTCCACTTGGAGAAGAACACCAGCCTCTCCCCCAGCAGGGCACCTTGTCCCTTATCTGGGCACGATCCCTGTGCTTCCCTGACACATCAGCCAGAAAGTCTCTCATGGCATACCACTGCCTGTCCTCATGCCAAGGCAGGTAATTCCAGGTCTTCAAGTGGGGCATGGTGGCAGAGCAGGCAAAGGGGCATGGTGGCAGGGATGGGTCCAAGAAGAGCACAGAGCAGCCTTTCCAGTGACATTTGGGAACACAAAGTATTTTTTTCATGAAAAAGTCTAAGAATTAAAAATAGGTCACATATTTGTACTTATCTTGGAGACTGGGAAAGGCCAGAGATGGAGCGGACTGTTCCAGATATCAGAGGCCCCCTGCTTTCTCCTAGCCCTCTGACAGAAGACTCACTACTGCACCTCCACCCCAGCAGAGTTCACAGGAATGGGGAGCTGCCCCAGAGGAACATCTGAAAACGTCTGCTACAAACTCATGGGGTCACAGAAACTCCAAAACCTTCCCATGCCCATCCACCCCCAGTCAGCCAGCAACACATCTGGGAATCCATCTTCTTCCTCACCACCAGGGATGCATCCAGCTTCACTCCCCTCCTTGCATGTGCCCAGTGCCTGTCACAACACACAGACCTCATGTGTGCAGCCCTGCACAGGGCTGTGTGACAGTCACAAGCTAACGCGCCTTGGGTTAAACCTGGGCAGTTGGCAACAGCAGCCAGCAGAGCTTGTCTCCAGCTCAGGTAGAGAGGTGCTGCAAAGTCTGTATTAAGCACCACACCAGGCCTCAAGAGCTCAGGTCATTGTCCCCCGTGGAAGTTAGAGGCCCCCGAGTGGCGACAGCAACAGCAGCAGATGAAAGGAGGGTGGCTGGGAATTAGGATTTTCTTTCTTAGACTAACCAGCTTCTTGGCTTCAAAAGCATCTCGCTCATCTCGAAGTTTCTTGTTCATTTCTCTGCTCCAAAGGAAGACACAGGAGAGACACAATGAAGCACTTATCAAATATGGAGTAAAAAACAACATTTGAAAGCTAGAACAGAGAGGGAGTTTGGGACACAGATAAAGATGTTATTTATTGCCAGACATGTTGGGATTTCCATGTATCCCAGCTCAAGTAATGGGCTCCACATGGTCCCCTTAGCCAGCAGGGAAGACTAAATTCTTTCAATGAAGGGATTACTTGGTGATATAACACAGCCTGTGCTCTGCCAGAGCTCGACAGATTGCACAATTCTGTCTGGACCTAGAAAAACAAGCAGTGTCTGAGCACTGTTTGAATACACTCCCATTGCTTTCTGTGGGAGAAACAAGCACAGTGCTGAAACTTCAGCTCCTTACACTCACAAGAGGTCAGCATTTCCCCCCAGCCCTCTTCTTACCTGAGGAGTTCCAGCTGCCGAAGGAGGCTTTGTTTCTCTTTCTGCATGTTTTTGGAGACTCTAAACACATCCCTGGGTAAAGGGGATTTTAAAAGGAAAATAAATTAATGGGATACAAATATCCCTTTCTCAGGGACACTCATGGTATTCTCAATGATAAGGGCCTGCCCTGTGCTAGGAGGATTCCTCCCCCCAACAAAACCAGATACCAGTATTTTCCTGTGATGTTGGAAGGATTTTTTCCCTCTGGGTTCAGTACTGGATGCAATTCTGTATCCTATAGAGTAGCGAATTTTGTAGTCAGGGTGTCTGACTACACTTCTCTTCCACTATTAAGGTTTTATAGTACACAAAATCTGGTACCTCATTGGGTAACTAAATTTGCACGTTAACTGCGTATGGTAGGACATCTGCAAAACCAAAAGCTGGTATGTCCTATAGTAGAAATGTTCTGCCTTAAAACTTTTTCCTTGTTTTGCTTGCTTTTATTGCGAGAAGATTCTTCAAAACAAATTAGGATAGGCAAATTAATGAAAAAAATGGCATAATACACATCTCCTCAGTGGTTTTTTTTGAGAAGCTTCCACACTCCTGGGGTTTAGCAACACATTGCAATTTGCAATCTGTAATTTTCCTGTTTTCTGCAATGATAGAGGATTAAAGACCAATTAGGTGTCAATCTGAGCACTAATCCAAGCTTTGGACAGCTTTCCATTTTTCAGATTTATGTTTGAATATAAGCACAGTTCATTGTTCCAGCAAACTTTATATTTAATGTCTTTTTACTGTGTCCCCATACAACAGATAAGATTGCTGTACTTCTCATTTTTAAAATAAATGTTAAATAGCTTTTTAAGACACACGGACCTACAACCTGGTCTAGTGGAAGGCAGGGGAGATGAACTAGATAATCATAATGTCCCTTCCAACCCAAACCTTCCATGGTTCAGAGGAAGCAGTACTGCCACAGGAGCTGGGATGGCTCAGTTGTACCCCAGCCCTCCCACTTTCCTTCAGAGTGAGGCCAGGCATCCCATTTTCTCATTTCATACTCCAGTTTCCTCAGCTGCTACAGATGGGAAGGATGCTCACTGCCATCTGGATCTGAAACATCCCAATGTTTTAGCTAAGTGTTATTAGATTAAGCCCAGGAACACAAGTGATTAGAAGAGGATCTGTAGGAACTTTATAGAGGTGATGGTGAAGTGGAAAATACATAGAGGAGAAGCCTCCTTTAGGCTGAGGAACATCTGTATTTTTTTACAGTGTTTTTCTAGCCAAATATCAATGAGCATATTCATTTCCCACTAAAAACAAGTGGGAGCTAGCAGTATCACTCCCTCTTTAGGCCCGTAAGACCACTAGGGTGTTACTTCTTTTCCTCAAGAGACAAGCAATCCTCTGATGAGACCAAGGCTTCTAATTTGAGATCTTTGCCCACCTTTCCTTCTCTGCCTGGATCCCTTCCCTGACACCCCCTTCCCTGCCCATTCCCACCTGTCCTTCTGCTCTTGCTCAAGCTGAGCCTCTTTCTGGAGCTTCTGTAATTGCCCCTTCACCACCTCCAGCTCCCATTTGCTTTTCTCCAGCTCTTCCAGCAGGTTTTCATTCAGGTGCCGTAGCCTTTCGTTCTGCACACGGGTCTCCAGCTGCTCGGAGTTCAGAGACTGTAGCTGATGCTCCAGCTGCAATGAGAGAGGAGGAGGGGTTAAACACAGAGAGGAAGCGTTTTGTGCTACAATCATGCCTGTAAAAACAGGCTGAAAAAGCAGATGTAAACAACGAGGAGGAAAGGAGGTAAACACTACTTAGGTCTACAGGACCATCAGTGGTATAGAGAAGGTGAATTGGAAGCAATTATTTCTCATCGTGCCAGCACTGGGGAGCAAGCAATGCAATTAGTAAGGCATAGCTGAGGAAGCGCTTCAGGCAGCTTGAGGAGCTTGCTGCTGTCAGGCATTGTAAAAATCAGAGTGCAAATGAGGGTCAAAGGAGGACTCGAAAAACTTGGGTAGAAGCAGGGGTGTGTCTATGAGGACTTATTAAGCACAGTTGTTGAAATGCATCCTCCAGTCTGGGGGCTTCCTGAGCCCACAGCAGCTGAAAGGGGGATGTATCGAGGTGCTAGGGGTATCTCACACTATACCTGGGAGGTCAAGTGATTGGGTCGCCTTTACTACTGTTGGAGACAGGACCTCAGGCTAGAGATGTTTAAATGCCACTGGGGCACAGCTGCACTCTAGGCAGCACAAGATCCCAGGACGACTAACAAACCTGATTTGGGAAGTTTAAAGCCTGCTGTCATGTACTCAACCAGTGATGTGATTCCTCACAAATGGCTGACATAGTCTGGGAAAGAGTCAAAGACAGATGCAGCAGTCAAACCCGCGCACCTCAGATGACAAGTACGGCATCACAAGAAGGATCATAATGACACTTCAGTATCTAGCCAGCCATACCAGCTAACCTGGGCCCTCTGCTGAAGCTGGTGCTATGCAGAAATTGTGGTACCCATCTGAGAACTTACAGCCTCAAAATAAAATTATACAATCCACGCTTGCAACCAGAAAGGAGCACCAGGAACCAGTTCTGACCAGTGTAGTAGGTGGCAGAGTCAGCCTCCATGTTTATACCTTCAGCTTGCTTTTTCTTTCAGCCTAGCTTCTCCTCCTCTCAAAGTAAAGCAGCACACTGTGGCACAAGATAAAGTGCTTTTTTTCTTGCTACCCTGCTGTCTGCCAGCACACATGTACAACAGTCATGAGCAGGAGTGAACAGAGCTGACCTTTCCTAGGTTCCTTGAAACACAAGCCCCACATCTCTCCCCACAGAGGCTACAAGCAAAGTCACGCTCAGCTTTGTCTGGAGACTTCAGTCCTTTGGACATCAGGGAAAATTTGAGTATGACCACATATGCTGAGCAGTGGAATTGAGACGAAGAAACAGCAACTGCAGCCTACAGCCTTTGGATCTTTCAACAAACCAGGGACAGGCTTTAACTAAAGCACCTGCCCCTCCCTAAGAAATCTCTATCACACTCAACTCTCCCGTTTATGTTGTCTGTACTTGGAAGTAATACCATAGAATAGTACGATTACAATACTGGTCTTACACCACAAGGGGGACCTGATTATCCACATAACTCTGAGGCTTGTTCTAAGCAAAGAGCATCAGAAATGACCATTCGAGTAAGAGTAAGTGTCAATGTAGCCCAGTACTATGCCTTGACCCATAGCAAGAGGGGATGCTACCTAGGAAGAGCATGCCTAGACACCTAACTATGGTCCATTCCCCTCATACGCCCCCTGGTGTACGGTGATCTATACCTATAGCACCTGTGGTCCCAGGACTAGGGATGTTAGAGGCCACATACCTGACTATTCCTCCTTTTAATAAACATTTATAAGCCTGTTGTCCATTTGTTTGTCCAATCCGTTTTTGAACCACTGATACTGCCTGCCTCCTGCGGCAAAAAATCCAAAAGTTCACTAATCTCTGTGTAAAGAAATAGGTTCTTCTAAATCAACCTCATACTGGTCTCACTGAGCATCCGTCACCTTTGCTGTTGCAGGATTTAGAGAGTAACAGTTCTATGTGGACCTTATCCACCACCTTCCTGAGTCCATAAAGCTTGCTTGTATCTTCCTCCCTCAGTCTCCTCCTCTCCAAAATCAAATCTGGGCTTTCCTAGTTTGTCTTCCGAAGGCAGGTGCTCCTTTTCCTTAATCACATTAGTTCTCTCTACCTTCATAATTAAGAAGGACACAGTGGAGTTAGAGGAGATGAGAACTGTGCACACCAGTTGAGGCACATCAGGGATGTAAGCAGCAGGAAAATGACATCCCCTATCTTATTCTTGATATCCTTCCTGATGACACCTAAGTTTTTCTGACTTTTCCAGCTGCTGCGCAATGAGCTGATGATTTCAGAGAAGTGCTATTTCATCCACATTGCAGCTAGGTACCCAACTTGCATACCCTTAGTTGCCAGCATCTTACAGGTACCTGCCATAACTTATTTCTGTGGGGGTCATGTTTCAGTTCTTCAGACAAAAAGGAAAAAAGATATCCAGAATGGATCACCCCATACAAATATCTATGCCAGGGCTGGCACGCTAAAGGAAAGTTTCTGCTTTGATCTTTTCTGTGACTGATTAATCAGTACATCATTAAGTGCTGAAATGCGCATATACAGCACATACAGCTCTAAGTGTCACAGAACTGTTCACTCTGGGTTATTTTGGAGCAACCAGAAAACACAAACTAGAGAAATTTGGCTCTTGTATGTCCATACGCAGCTTTCTTTCACACCACAAAAGGCTCCAAACTCACAACTTCCAAATTTTCACTCTGTCTTCTTTGCCAAATAGTTATCATACAACTGATAGGAAGATTGTGCCAACAGAAAACAAAGCGTATAAGAAAATGTATGGACAAAATATTCACAGGAAGACATTACAGTTGAAGACAAACCAATCACTTGCAAACCACTTCAGCATCTTCAGAGACAGGAGAGAACTAGACTAGCTAGTACCAGACTAGCTAGGACCAACCCTCAGCAGATGAAAACCATTCTCAGTCAGAAAAGTTCATAGCAGAAAGACAGTAGAAGGGGATTTGGGTCCTGTTACCTTCTTCTGGCGGTAGAGGATTGTCTCCAACTCCTGCTCTTTGCTGTGCAGTTCCTTCTGGAGCAGGTTACTCCTGTCATGTCTCAGTGCTTCCTGCAGAGGTAAAGATACACACCTATGCATACAACACCCAGCACAGTAAGAGCTGTTTCTTGGCCAGATGAGCCACCACCTCTGCTTCAGACCAGAGAAAGTTTGACTTCAGCCAAGAGAGATGAGGTACCTGGCAGATCATCTTCTCCCTTTCTGCTTTGATCTGCTGCTCCATTTCTTCATAAAGGCACCTGACTTCTCGGTCATGGTCTGTCTCCTTCCTAAAAAAGGCAGGGTGCACACAGGTCAGGAGAGAGAAAGAGAATACAGAAAGAAAACAGGGGAGGAGGGTGGAAACAGATTCCCACTAACAGCTGTGTGGCATTGAGTGGGATTTTAACTAGACCAAATGTTATGCATGGGCACTGATGCAAAACAGACCCATGGGGATCAGATCAAGATAAAGAGTAACTTCATTACAGCAAGAAAAATCTCTGTGTCCTGTGACCCAGTCTCTCCTTGCATTTGAGGCAGCATCCAAGCATCAGCTGGCTCCTGACAGCAAATGGCCATCACGTTCTCCTTACCGCTTCAACGCCTGTTCCATAGACTCCTTCTCGTGATTCACCTCCCTTATGTATGATGAAACACGCAACAGAAACTCTTCAAAATTGGATAAGAGCTCCGGACGCTCCTTTCGTAGCCGAGCCCAGAGCTCCCGAATCTCACATGGACTGGAGCAAGCATACAAGAGATAAGGAAAGCAAATGAATTTCTGTGTCATCTTATGGACTGTTATTCCAACTCCAGCCTGCACTCAGGACAAACTGTCCTTCTCCTGTGATGATCTCCATTACAGCATCATAGCAAAGAGGGGAGTTGGACAGTGACGGAGTGTGCATGTGGAGTGAGATCTACTGCAAGGTTAAAATAAAGGAAGTCATCTGAAAGAGAAAAAGAAAAGTCTAGGAACCAAACCTGGAATCATTATTTTTCAAGTATTCAGCAATAACACATTTGGTGTCTAAACCAAGACTCAAAAAGATGAACATTCAGCAAATTTGCTGTGAGCTATGGTCAAGCAGCAAACTGCCCATGGATTTTAGCATACATCACACAGGTGTTGTTCTCACACCAGAACTGTACTGGTGGATGCTACTGTCCTTGTTATTTATTTATTTTACAGGTTTGGAAACTGAGGCACAAACAAAAGAAGCAAATTCACCCAGGTGTCACATAAGGATAACAACGGAGGAAGCCCTGGAAAACCAAAGTCTTCTTTTTCTGAACCTGCAGTAATGATTACACTGTTTTGGCATTTAATTCATTGTAACTTGAACACAGCACTTATAAACTTACTCTTTCCCAAAGAGTCTTATAAGCCTGAAGACATCACTTCATGCTTCTTTTGGGGGAAGAGCTTTTTATTACTATTTTTAATTTTTTTTAAAATCCATTAAGTACTTTGGAGGAACTGCCTTGAAATGTACTGAATAATTATACCTATATACATTATCAAAATAGCTATTTTTCTTTGTCTATGTATTTGTCTCCCTTAATATTTTTTGTGAGAAAACAGACAACAAACCAACCAAAAAGCTCTTCATTCCCCCTGCCACCATTACATGATAGCCTCCTTTTTCTGTCCCAAGTTCAAAAAGTTACTAACGGTTCATCAAAACTTGGTGTTTTAGTTAATGGAACATACTGAGTTCATTAATAAAACAAGCCATTTCTTTCTAGCAAAATCAGTGAAGACGGTTCAGATTCCTGCTTCAACCCCAATCAGCTTCTGGTTTATATTACTACTTTACAACAGCTAGCTTGGCACAAAGGCATGACATGAATTAGCTACTGAACTCATTGCATAAAATGCAAATAAGTGGTCAAAACAAAACACAGGATAATTCCACTTTAAGACCTGATGCTTCTCAAAGCAGAATTATAAACAGCAGAAGCTATTTTTCTAGAACAGTAATATGACCTTTCACAGTATCGTTCCATTATTTGAGGCATAACAGCTTTCCAGAATTTTTCAGGACAAGTTGTTTACATTAAAAGAAACATGCAGCTGCTTCGCATCACAATGCAAATGAAAAAAAAAAAAAATCTGTTTCATGACAGATGCAGCTCTGAAAGCAACAAACTCCTTCACTCTCAGCTTCTGTCTCCAATCCTGTCTGTCTCCTGGCCCTACCTGGGCTGCTCTCCTGCAAACTGGCAACACTGTTAGACTATGATGCCTGAAAACAAGAAGGGCTGCCACAGATGCTGTTGGGCACCCCAGCCCCTGCAGACATGCATCAGTAAGAACCAGTTATGCATAATGCTTCACTTGGGAAGGCCATAAAAAATGGCTGGATGACACTGGGGACAGCAGACCACATGCAAGAGCATTAATATCAAATTTCAAAGCTCAGGTGAGCATCCCTTGCCCAGTTTAGCCTTTCACACTGTTTAAGATCAGCCCAGTCCCAAACAGCCTCTTGAGCACAGATCTGTCACAGAGACTTTTAGAACTAAGATTGCCTGAACATATGTAAACAGTCAACCACCATTTTGGAACAGAGCGCACGCTCATCCTCCTTACTTTGTCTAACCCTCACATGCTTCTTTTCGTTTGCTGTGGGCAGATGGGCTTCCATGCCATTAACTGCTACGTTTTACAGCTGTGGTCTGAACTCTTTGCGAAAAGCACTGCACTAAAAGTAAACTGATGAGAAAACCCAGACCAAGCATACGAAAACCCAAGACAGCAGTACAGAAAGACCAAGCAGTGCTTCAGAGAGCAAGCAGCTCAGTTCACCTCTTTGGTCTTTGCTGGTACTTTGAAGTTTTGGTATTGCAAGATCAAATTAGGGTAGAAGTAATGCCATGCAACTCCCCTACTTACTCGTCAAACATGTGGGCTGCTCCGAGCTGCTCCATCACGGAACAGAATCGTTTCTCTTCATCACCATCTGCTGGGTCCAAGTCATCTGACCAGCCTGACTCAAAGGTCTCCTCATGTCTGGAGTGATCCATTCTCCCAGCCCCTTGATACAATTCAATCCCTATTAACTTTCCTGGTGGAAGGAGAAGGGAAGAAGGAGAATAAAGAAAGTCAAACTGGATGTCATTTAATAAGCTGCTATTTAAATGGCAGCCCGACAGAGCTCCATAAGAAGCTGCCTGCATGCTGCTAGTGTAATACACAGCTCCTGGTCAGTAAAGAGCCTCTGTTCTGACGTCCTGAGTGATGTCAGTGTCCAGTCTGCAATGCTGGGACTGAAACTGGTTCCCAGCCCTGGCTGTTAGGGCTCTGCTCACATCTGCATGAAGATGATCTACCACCCACGGCCTTGGATTCTCAGCATGTGAAGCATGTGGCATTAGGTCACTTCACTCCCATGGAGCAGCGCTGTGGGTTCAGTTGCCAATGACCCCACAAGCTCCCTCTGGGACTGCAAGCCCAGCACTGAATAGCACCATGCCTCAGTTCCCCAGCTTAAAAAAAGTGAGGAGGAGATCATTACCCTTTCCTTTTCATGTGCTGCATCTCTTCTGATTCAAGTGCTATGGGAAACAGACCGCCTCTTGCTAGGGTTGTGTAGAGTGTCTGAACAAAATGAACTTACCTTCTGAACAACCCCTCCTGCCCCATCCCACATATGGATGGCTTCCAGCTATCTGGATCCTGTTTCATGCTGAGACACTAATGCCACGAGAGCTTTGTGTTATGCAAGACATATGACCAATACTGGTGCTGGGAACAAATTCTTCTCAAAGAAACAAATCAAACAATCCTATCCAAAACGCAGGCCCCCATTCTCTACACAGAGGTCAGACCTCCATTAGCAGATACTCATCCTTTCCAAAACATATCTGCTTGGTTCAAGAGGCAGAAATTACATCCTAGCTACAGGGCCAGGAGCCAAGGATGTTCAGAGCATGGATGAAAACATGAAACTGCTCTAAGGGGAAAAATATCCACTATTTGTGTACCTCAAGTCACTTAGCTCGACCACTTCTTAACTCCATATGTCCAGACTCTAGCCACTTCTCTGCTGCTCTTAAGATGTGCTGAAAAAAACCTTGCAGTAAAAAAACTTGCAGTGTGGAGATACAGGCCTTATTCAGCTAAAACCTGATGCACAGTTAATTAAGGAGATGGGCTTAGATTAGACACTTTGGATGTCTGCTTTTACAGCTGGGAAAACTGAGCTAGTGAATGAGCTGAAGATTGTTTTGACATTCTACAAGGATCTCAGATTGCTTTAAATAGAACATTTTAAATGTATGCTCTTTTGTCAGTTGTGCAGATGCACCCTGTAACCTCTCAGAGGCCATGCAAGGAGCCCTCTCAAGAAGGAGAGTTGATTGCAGCTTGAACTGCTTCCCTTGATTTTCCCCCTGCATGCTCCAGAAGGAAGACAGCAATATGCCAGGCCAAACTCTTGAGTTAGGGGCAAAGTCTGAAAAGGATTTCAAAGAAGCCAGGCACAAAGAACAACCATAAAGAACAGAAATGAAGTGTTTTGCCTAGACTGGAGCAAGTCTCACAGAGCCAGGCTGCCAACACAGGGTGGTGCCTGACAACTGGTGGCTGAAGCAAAGAGAAATCTTGCCTACCTCTGCCAGCAACGGCACTGATGCAGATGCCCTCATGATATCCATCTATGGCTATGGCTGGGACAAATGCCTCAAACAATGAGATTTGTGAATAACCAAGTCGTAACACAGAGGGCACTGTGGATGCCAAGGTGCCCAAATGGCACACATTCACCTTCTACTCCACAACCCCCCTCTACTCCGCTCTGGTGAGACCCCACCTGGAGTACTGCGTCCAGCTCTGAGGCCCCCAACAAAAGGAGGACATGGACCTGTTGAAGCAAGTCCAGAGGATGGCCACAAAGATGATCAGAGGGCTAGAGCACCTGTCATATGAAGACAGGCTGAGAGAGTTGGGGTTGTTCAGCCTAGAGAAAAGAAGGCATTGGGCAGCACTTATAGCAGCCTTCCAGTACCTAAAGGGGGCCTACAGCAAAGAGGGGGAGGGAGTCTTTATCAGGCAGAGTAGTGATAGGATGAGGGGTAAGAGTTTTAAACTGGACGAGGGTAGATTTAGATTGATATCAGGAAGAAGTTCTGTACTGTGAGGGTGGTGAGACTGGGACAGGTTGGCCAGCGAAGTTGTGGATGACCCATCCTTGGAAGTATTCAAGGCCAGGTTGGATGGGGCTTTGAGCAACCTGGTCTAGTGGAAGATGTCCCTGGCCATGGCAGGGAGTTGGAACTAGACAATTTTCAAGGTCCCTTTCAACTCAAACCATTCTATAATTCTGCACAGCGCTGGGCAGGAAAGCCCACACTCCTGAGATGACTTGTTTCTGGCAAAGGCAGCAGAACTAGCTTCATCCCCATAGGCAGGGACACAAGGCAGAAACAAGCATAGTCAGCAGGCACTCGATGGGTTAACACATTCCCAGAACACAGCTTTCCATGTTTATTCTGAGGGAATCTTTACAGCTTTTCCTTTCAGGGCTGGCTGTTTCTGGTCATTCAGATTAAAGCACCAAAAAGATTCCCCCTCTCCAAGTTGTGAGAAAGCCATGAGCAACTACAATCTGAGCAATCAGGATACTGAAACTCAAGAGCCTCCTCAATCACTTCTGAAAGCCATAGACCACCTGTGTTCACTTGCTTTGACCAGATCCCATTAACACATCAACATGTCCAAGGAAGGTGCTAACAGCATGCAGATTTTCTGAGTGCTTACAACCAGCTAAGGCAACTAAGTACCCACGGCAAAGGTGATTAGTGCTATGGTGGTTCTCCTCCTTAACACTTCTTGCACTGCTCGTGCTCCTGGATGATGACTATGGTATAGAATTAGCATTATCCTAGTGTTTGGAAAAGGCAACAGTAAGAGGAAAACAAAAGCTCATTTGCCAGTGTGCTAGACTGCTAACAGGACTCCTACTAGTATCCTTGAACAGCATTGAATAAACCAGCTGGAGACAGTTGCCAAGAGGCTTATTTCTGTCCCCTCACCCAACAAGGGTCCTTATCCAGATGAACAACTGTGGATCATGTGGCCAGATACAGGCTGCAGTATGTACCATCTCCAGTAGGAGATGTTCAGAAGCTGGCTCTACCAAGTAGGCAGGTAACAATTGTGGAAGAAGGCAACACAAAGCCTCAGGCAGGGGGATAGCAGTATTGCACGCACACTTTCTCCAAGGATATTCACATAAGCATGGGGCATTGCCCTGTATAACTGGTACAGCTTCAGCAGAACCACTGCACTTTCTGTCTTACCAACATAAAACATCATGTCACAGGTGGGCTTTTTGCTTCCTCTGCCTCTGTGCAGTCCTTACCTAGTCCCATGCTGAACTCCACAGGCGTCAGGTATCCGTTATTGTTCTGTTCCAAGCTGTCAAAAACAGTCTCCAGCTGTTCAAGGGTTAGGGGGAGCTCACTCTGGAGCCGCTGCAGAGACAAAAGAATGAACAAAATTAAGACATGACTCAAGTCTTCCCTGTGACTAGCTTCTGTCCCTGCTGTCCTCAGCTTTGGCCCACAGCGATGTGCCCTTTCAGCACCGCATCCTGGCCGGGATGCGACAGTCTGCCAGTACAGCTTAGTGATGACACAAATGTATGTTTGGACCCACTGATACAGCAACACTTTCCACTACTGGATGATTCAACCAGGACTGCAGAGAGGAAGCTTTAGGTAATTTTGTTTGGAGTGAGCTCAAGCCTCTTCCTCCCTCACTTCAGAACCACTGCCTCTAGGTCACTGCCTGCCTCCCTCCACCCCTGCCCAAGCCCTGCCCAAAGGTGGCTGCCCCCGGGGGCACTGCCAGCTTCCTGTGACCACTGCTGCTCCCCAGAGAGCTCTCTATGGGCACAGCAGGTACCAGCTCCATCTCTTTGGCCAGAGAGGGAGAACAGAGTTGTGAGTGTCTGGATTCAGTTCCCAGGTCTTGCAGGAAATCTTGCAGATCATAAACAAAACATTCAGTCCATAACAAAGAGTTAGCTTCTGCCGTATTCTGCCTGTTGGGACAGTATCACTATTCCCACAGCACAGACTAGGAGCAGAGAGATTTCCCTTCAAAATACACGTGCAGAGCACTCAACGTGAAGGGGCACCCAAAGAAGCTTCCAAATAACAAGAGGTGTAGACTAAAACCTCATTACTGTCTGTTAAATGTGCAACTTCAGATAAAAGCTTAATAAATATTTATTAATGTAACTATACAAAATTAGGCATCACACCACCCAAAACAAAGTGAGTCAATAATTAAACCAGCATGGACCTGCCAAGTATTAATTATAGATGGAGGGAGAGATGAGACAGAAGAAAAACAATCCGCGTGTAACCTTCCTGATAAACCATTAAAACAAAACTCACAAAGAACTACAGAGATTCTGTTAACAAATACTATTTTTAATAGAAAGCAGCAAAACACATTATTCTAGAGCAAAGTTATAGTTCAGGCCTAAAGTGAGTTTTTGAGATCAGGCTTTAGCTATGATTGAGACAAAAAGGTTATACAGCTTTTTTTGTTAAGAGGCTGGTGGATTTTTTTTCATTGTTGACTGTGTTTTGAGGGGGGTTGTTGCTTTGTTTTTTTTAAATTAAACCAAAGATTTTTCCCCCCCCGATTTCCCATCCACTGTATGCTTAATGTTTGTAGGAACTGTTGCAATTTTCTTTGATTTTATGCATTTCTTAAAGATTTGGAATTGCCATCCCACTTGTCCCAGGAATTCCCTGGAGGTCCAAGGCCCTTCTGGGATTTTCGGTTCCTAGCAGCTGGCTGGGGCAGAATTTGGCTCCCAGAAATCTGAATGAGACAGAGCCCACATGCACATCCACGCTTGTCAAAAGCAAAGACATGCCACATTCTCCCCTCTTCTGCCACCCATGACTTTACAGCTCCTCCCAGGAAAGGGGAAGGATTTTTTTCCCTCACCTGCATGTCCACCTTGGTGATAAAACCCTTCTTGTCCTTGTCACACAGCTGGAAGAGCTCCCTTGCCTTCTCGAGCATCTCCACCTGCGCATCTTCCAATTTGTTCATTTGACTGGAAGGAGAAGCAACAGGAGCCACCCCATCCTCCTCATCCACTTCCTCTTCTCCTTCCCAGTGGACGTATTCCAAGAGTGCTCCCCTCTGGTTCTCCATCTTCTCAAAGACTTTTCCCCCAGGGCAGGGGCAAACAGAAGAACTGCGGGGCAGGAAACAGAGAAGTCCCAGTCAAGCATGACCCTCTACTTCCACCTCACACATCATCTAGTTACGTGCCTTGTTGGTTTGAAAGAACAATATTACTAAGGGGAGGGGAGGGAAGACAGTGTGCAGAGAATTTGCGTAAGAGGTACGCACCATACATAGGTACACACTGTATACAACATGGGTGTAACTAAGCCTACTACACAGCTGTAACTCTCCACACTGTGATAGACTCCAGACCCCACACTGAGCAAGTATGCTCTTTTGCCATCTTTCCTTCTCTGGCTCTGACCTACAGGGCACTCAAGAGTTCTCTGCTGATGAAAGCCAGGTGCCAAAGGAAGGTTTCAGGGGATATGAGAGGATGGGAAGGGAATATTAAAGTCCGCAGGTAAATCCGCATGGGAGTAAGGTGACAGTCCCGGGAGCTGAGACAGGGGGCTCGAACACCACGAGCAGGGCCAGCTCCCAGCTCTCGCACAGCTCCCTGGATGCCCTGACCAAGATGCTTCTCTCTGGTGTTGGTTCCTCTAGTAATAACATGTGCTTTTCCTCCTGTTGCTTTTCTGCACCTTTGAACACCAAACCTGCATACAACTGCAAGAACCCAGAGCTGGACGAAGGCATAGAGGAAGAAGATCTGTGCAAGGGATAGAGGAAAGAGAAGAACGAATGTCTCTCCCAGCCCTCTCCTGCCCAGGTCCCCTTACTGGTCTTCTACCTCTGACATTTTCTTGTTAATGCTTCCCAAATAGTAACTCCATCTGCCTTCATGTTATTACAGCACAAAGAACAGTCAGACAATTCCTAGACTGGGAAAAATTTAATAAGTGGGGCACTCCTGCCCGCCTTGCCTCCCAGCCTCTGTTTTGACAGCTCGTAAACTGCCAAACAGAATTTTAATCTGAAACGTTCACCTTTATAGGAAGGAAACCACATGACTATGGAGACATTTCAGAGGCCAAAGAAAATAATTCCCGTTACTTACAAGTACCTAAAACAAAAAGGCTAGGAATGAGAGCACCCCTTTAAGCACAGCACTGTGATGTAAAGATGCATACAACACATCCCTACCCCAACCCACCTTCTGACTTACTGATGCCACGTAACACCCTCCAGACAGCTTTTCTTCAGCAACACCACCACATTTTTTAAGCCTTGTTGCACTGAGTGCTTTAGACTTCTCCTTCCGCAAATGTGTTCTGCATTGCAGGGCAGAAGTTAGCTCTGCAAGCAGGCTGAGAGCAGATTTAAACAGTACTAGACAAAGAGGGCTTGAGGGTTGTGGTTTTGGTTTCTTTTAATCTCCAAGAAATTAAAAGCCGTGTACAGATGCTGTGATAACAAACAAGTTAATTCTGTTTGCACTTCTAGTACAATGGGAGGATAAAGAGCATGATGGCCAGGAAGAATGTCACATGCGAGAACCATACGAAGCTGACACAAAAGAAGGCGGCAGTTATGCACCACGCTATTTGACTCCATTTATTACTGCTGGTTCGTGAGCCAGAAGGTGGTTCTGCTTCAAAGAACAAGCAGAACACTTCACTCCCCCTTTCATATCAGTGTTTTTTCAGGGCACCTCCGTTTAGCGTCACTTGAGAAGGTATTTATTTGAAACTCTGCAGAAAACTACCTATAAATAAAACTACATATTATATATGTTTCTAGTCAAGTAGACATTCCTGACAAGCAAGGTATACAGAACCAGACACAAGCTTTGGGGAATACTGCAGAGAGGAGCATGACAAGTGAGAAGGCAGGGGGTGTCTTTCTCTCCTGCTCTTTTTCAAACAAACCTTCCTACCAAGGTTTTTTTGGTGTGTGTTATGGAG
This sequence comes from Burhinus oedicnemus, assembly GCA_008921705.1. Classification (NCBI taxonomy): domain Eukaryota; kingdom Metazoa; phylum Chordata; class Aves; order Charadriiformes; family Burhinidae; genus Burhinus; species Burhinus oedicnemus. The sequence continues at coordinate 220,117 of VFFE01004979.1, forward strand.
CCAACACAGAAAAATTTGGAGACTAAAGCTTGATTCTCTCCATTAGTTGGACAGTCAGCTTGCTTCTGATGGCAAGTCTGTACATGTTAGTTGTAAAGAAGTTGGAAAGAACCCCAGCTTACTTTTCACATTTAAGTAAAAGTTGCAAAGCTGGCTTTGAAAGAAGAAAAACAAACAAACAAAAAGACCCAAATATCTTATGCTGCATAGATTTTACAGGTGATTACAGTGAGGAATCACATAGCCCAACTGATGAATGATAATTATTGGCTGCTACAGGCCACCTTGCTGAAGCTTTTGCCAGACCCTTTCCTTCCATGAAGACACAGTCTAGCCCAAGCAGCACCCTGTAGCAGACGGTGAGTGCAGGCAGCAGCAGGGGAGGAAATTAAATGGGAGTCCAAAGCAAGAGCCACAACAGGATTGCAAAAAACAGCCAGAATACAAAAAAGTGCAAATAATAAATGTTTTCTAAAACATCCCTCTAGCTGCATAACAGACACTAAGGTCCCCAGAAGATCTTACTTTTTTGTTAGCAGCTTCATAATTTCTATTTCAAAAGCCAGATCAGCCCAGGCAGACAATGTCTCCCCAGCTCTGCTGCAGCAAACGAAAGGCTGTACGAGGAGGATGTTCTGTTCTGTCTTGGAGACATATTTGCAAGCTGAAATCGGACCCATTACATCCCTACCTCTATCATCCCCCCATTTTATCAAAAGCCCAGCTGTACTGCAGCTCTCAAACATTGGCTGAGCTAAAAGCCTCTTAATTAGAAGAGCTGGGAGCCTGACAGGGACAAGAGTCTCAAAGGATTTCACCCACATGTAAAAGACCAAGCCCATTAATTCAATGTTTCAAGCGCAGAGTCTCTTGTTCAAACTGCTTCAAGTGGCTTCAAGCTCTGTCAATGGCAAGATAGCACTTGTAGAAGAACAAAGTTGCAAATAAGACAGAGCCCCAGTGAGCAAAATACACTGCAGCTCTGGACTTCTCTCCAAGAGGCCTTTGAGAAGCTCTTTGTCTCCATCTCCATTTGTAAGGGCATTGCATGGTATAAATGTGGATTAGGCACAAAGCAGATCTCAGTCTTAACAAGTGCTGTCATACCTTCCTCAGTTACAGATCATCACTGCAAACTGCTGGGGAAGCAGCTTCATCAGAAAGACGCAGAACATCACTGAAGGACAACTTTGAAAAAGGCTGAGGTCATTAGAGCACTAAAACCGGGGACTGGTAACAAAAAGTGAGGCCAGCAGAGCTGGCTTTGCTGCAGAAAGATCAGTTTGGGAAGAGCCATGCTTGCCTGACACAAGTGGAAAAGACAGAGAAGACAGATATGGGTATCTAATGCTTTTGGTCAGACAAACCTGTGCTCCCCCAGTGAGGTGTAGCCAAGCTACCTCCAGTGACAAAGCCAGGGGTCATTACCAAAACTTCCTGAGTAAACTAATTTTTCCAGGTCTCTTCTGGCAGGACAGCACCAGTTAAGAATTAATTTCCACGCCTAGCCTGGAGCCAGGACAATCTCTGTATCTTGGGCTGTTGATTTCCATCATAAGAACGTCACAGCAGAGTTCATCTTGCCCAGCATCTTGCCCTCAACGGTGGCCATGAATGCCTGGTGAGGGAAGAGTAACAGCAGGGCAAGCACAGAAAAGGCTTCCCTGAAGAGATCTGCCAGCCTCTAGCCACTGTCAGCCTGGGGTAATTCCTGAGCCACACAGTTCCTCCCTCATCTTCCAAGATAGTTGTCCAGCCTCCCTTTGAATCCATATGAAAACATTCACTGTTCACATAAACATGCTGATAGAAATGGGGTGCCTGCTGCAATCAGTGGGCACTGACAAAGCTTCACGAGACTATTCCAGTTTTCTGGGTACATGGTTTGACCAGCACCCACTCCACAAGAAACAGAGTCCCAGCTTCAGCTCAAATAAGTGCTTCCTGCCCACCTTCACATCTGGGAACTGTGGCAGAGACCAAAAACTCCTCTCCCAGGGCCTGGGAGATCTATCAGGAAGATGGAAGTGCCAGTGACATGGGGGTATCCATAGGCTCGAATCGCCCTGGCCAGCCTTGGTGTGTAATGTTCTTCTACAGCCTCCTCTTCCCCCACCCCAGAGGTTTGGCTGCCTGTGCTCAAGGTCAGCTCTGATACTGCACAGTCCAGATTTGGATAGTGTCCAACAGCTGAATAACCTGACACAGAGCTTGAGAGAAAGCCAGTCGTCAGGACCTGTGGATTACACTACGTATCTCCTGCCACAATGCGTGCTGGGGCCCAGCAAGCAAAAATTCACCTGCTCCTGCAAGATAATTTTCCCAGAGCCTGGAAAGCAAACATAGATCTTCTCAGACACAGCACAGAATGGGAAATTCACCTGCCAGTAAAGACAGCTAACACCAGGTCTTGCATTTCTACACAGAGGTAACTCAGACCAGTCTTAAATGCATATTTTAACCACCTGAGGCATAAACTGTAGTTTGTCCTGTACAAAGCTGTGCCTGAAAGTCAGCTGGATGGGCATGGCATCCTTTGGGGAAATCACAAGACCTGAATTTTAATCCTGACTCAGCTTGCCATATGGCCCTGGGTAAGTCACATGACCTGCCTATGCTTATAGATTGTCAGCTCCTCCAATTTGATTGTGATGCTTGTGACAGCTGGCACTTTATTTTAAGACTTGGTTCCTGGAGACTAATAATTACATGTGAAACTCAAACATCAAAATAGTTTCAAAGCCTCAAAGCTGAAGAATAAAAAACTTGACCACAGAACTTGAAGAAACTGTAAATTTTAACAAACGGAAGAACAGATCCAAGGTGCTTTTCCTGGAAAGGGGAGATACTGCTTTCAAGGCAGTATTACGGGGTCATGTTTTCCAATTTATTGTCTCAGAAAGCTGCTTCTTGTAGCAGTAAGCAGTGTTAAAGACGTAAAGTCATGGATAAAATGCAATCAACAGCCAAGCCCTTATCTATGCGACCATGACCACTGTGTGTACATGACAAGTTTGGGGGTTTGGTTTTTCTTTTTTTTTTTTTTTTTTTTTTTTTTTTTCCACC
>VFFE01004979.1:233304-292398 GCA_008921705.1 Burhinus oedicnemus
TTTTTTTTTTTTTTTTTTTTTAATGTCTGGCTGATAGTTTTTAAAAGCTTAGGGCTGGCAAACCTTTTGAACATATGGCCTGAGAAAAGCACATCATGGTTGTTGCCACAGCAGAAGCACGCAGGGAATACTTAGGGAATCCACCCCAGTGCTCCTTGCACAGCTGCAGAGGTCAGGTTTGCTTAGCAAAATGTGCAATTAGGTCCATTCCTAGGGAAATCCTTCTCGGCATCAGCTGAGAAATTAAAGCCTTAGGATGCAGGATAGGGAAAAGAGAACATTGCTAGAAAAATATTAAGAGGGTTAATCAGAACCACAACAGCACCTCCCTTTCACGCTGCTGGGCTATCCGTACCTCAAAGGATACACAGTGAAGTACTAACTGTTGCAATTCTGCTACTTTGATGCAACAACAAAATGGATCATTCAATATTCAGACATTCAAAGTAAACCAAGTATTTCCATCTCAGACTTTACATGGACAGCAAGCAAAGGTGTCTGGCAGGAACAAAGATGCTGCTCTGCTCAGTGGAAGATGACACACTTGCTACAGCTCAAGTTTCTTGCCACTGTCTTTAAATCTGAGAAGAGCTCCTGCAAGTAGGTGAGGAGAGGTGGGAGGATTTTGTCCCCAGAGCAGCCTTATCAAATCAAAAAGATTTAGACAATGAGTAACAGGTGGGCTATATTATGGAAACCAAACCTAGTTTATTCTACATAAGGATCAATATCTGCAAAGCTCTCTGACCATGAAGAACATTGTGCATGGAGCTGTGCCTGTATGATTTATGTTACTGCCAATCATCCTCATCCTATTAGTTTATTCTCTGAGGCTGCCTGGCAAAGTCATGAGTAACAGCAGATCCCCAGCACTGTCTGTGTGCTGCTAAAGACATCCCCACATGGAGTCCCCCTTTGCAATACAGCCTTCGGATCAGAAGATGGTAGGGTCTTGATTCATTAGATAGATCAAAGTGGGGTGGGGGGAGAAATTTTCCTATTTGATGGTGACAAAACAGCCAAGCAGACTTTCCAATCAGACAGTTTATACTACCCAGCTTAGCTTGCCACAGCAGAGAGACCAAGATGAAGGGTGATGCTCTGGAGAATGAGAACACCGCTGTTCGTCCAGGAAGGTAGCTTTGGAGAGATTTTATACCATCTTGTGAAGGATCCTAATATTTTATGCCTCAGGACTCACATCCGCCTCTGTGCAGCAGGATTCCCAGGCAAAGACAGGATTCTTCTGCTCCAGCCCATTGCAGTTTCTCAGAACCTGCTCTGGACCACCTGAATTGGCCAGTGAAAGGACAGACTAGACTAATTATCTGTTTGATCTAGAAAAGCAATTTCTGTAGCCCTCAGGAGATGTGTCTCTCTATATATTCATCTGTATATACCCGCTTATATGATCCTCAGAAATAAATACAGCTCTAGAATACAAAAAATAAGATGCAATTGCCCCTGAACCTGGGTAAGGCAAGGCTAGAAGTTACTGGTTTTCTGAGAGCTGCTTGATGCACAACAGCTATCGCCTCCATCAGAATAAGCAAGGACTCAACGGTTCACATCTAAACAAGCAAGCTGTGTTTGGATTATTCTGCCTCCTCAGGATATTCATGAGCACGGCCATGTCCCTGTGTCTGAGGCTGGAGATCACTGGCCTCTTTTCCCCTTGGCTGTTTCCAGGAAGTCCTACAGGAAGGACCTGAGGTTCAACACACAAGTTTACCAAAGTGCATCCCATGCACATGGGATGTTAAAGAGAAAGACACTGCAGTTTTAGAAGAGGAAAAGCTCTAGTATTTTTTCCTTTCAAAGAGGAAAAGCAGCACTAACACAGCTGCTATAGGGACCCACAGCACCTTTACTGTGCAGTGTCATCTTCACCTGGATTGTGGCAAGAAAGAATGTTCCTTGAACAGAGGATGCTGAAAAAAACCCCAAGAAAATAGAAGATCTCCATTCAGGTCCAGCACGCCAAGACCAAAGCCCCTGGAACTCATCTCAAAGGAGCCTGCAGACTTCAGAGCAGCAGAAGAGGGCAGAAGGTGGAAGGGACAGCAGCTCCCCAACCCAGACCCCACCAGGGTAGCGTTCCCCATCCCACAGCCATTGCCCCAGCTACACCTCAGGACCGGTGTGTGGCAGAGAAGGCAGCTTTGCACAGGAACGTGGATCCACCATACCTGTCCTTTGCCAGCAAGGGAACACTTGACAGCTGGCGATGAGACCGGTATGTCGCTCTGGACAGGCAAGGACCCCCACAGCACACAGGGCTCCCCCAGCCCTCCACTCCCCTCTCCCCACAGCCGCAGGGGAGGCCGACGAGGCGAGGCCGACGGTGAAGGTGCCGCCGGGGCCCTTCGCTGGGGCAGCCGCTCTCCAACACCTCACCTGCTGGGTCCTCGCCGGTTCCCCGCCGCGCGCTCGGGCCGCTACGGGGGTCCTGACCCCCGGCCCGGGCGTCAAAGGCCGTACAAAATGGCGAGGGGCAGCCGCCCCGGTGAGGGGAACCGTCCCGGGGGCAACACGCCCTGAGCCCGCCCGCCCCGCCGCCGGCGCTGCTCGCCCCAAGGAATCCCTCACACCACTTACCGGATCCGACAACTGGGGAGCGGCGCGGCGCGGGCACCTGCGGCCGCCCTGCCCTCGGGAGCGGGCGAGCGGAGCCGCCGTTAGCGCCGGCGGCGGCTCCGACCCGGAAATGAGCGAGGGAAAACCCGCCGTGCGGCCGGGCCGGGGAGCCTCCCGCCCCTCGGGATAAGCAGCAGCAACAGCCACCCCCGCCCCGACCCCAAACATCCTCAAAAGACACGAAACCCGCGGGCCGGGGCTTGCGCACCCGGCCCTGCTCGCAGCCGCTCTCCCGGCAAAAGCCGCAGGCATCGCCCGGCGCCCCCGCTGATTTATGGAAGAAAGATCAGTTTCAGCGATTAACGGCACCGAGGTGGGATGTTTGTTTTTCGCTGTCATTAGGGGTGAAAAAGCTATTTGCTTTATCAGTTGCGTGCTGTAATGTTAATTACAGCGCTTGGGTCTGTCCTGTGATAGCACATAACAAAGTATCTTTCTGCTGTCGAAAGACTGGAAAAAGTGAAAGAAGAGCCCAAGCCCCGCAGCACCTGTCAGACACCTGCAGTAACAAACCCCAACCTGTGTGGTGGTTTTTTCCCCTGTCCCCGGGGATGCTGGTTCCTCAGGTCTGCAGTCCAGCCAGCAGTACCAGAGGAGCGATGCACGGATCCCTGGCCTCGCACCAAGGAAAGCCCCTGGCTTTCCCAAAATCCAAGGGCTGTCGGTTACCATGTGCCCCAGCTGGAGATTCACCAGGGCAGACCTTGGTATCTAACTGAAACAGACAGATACACAAAGGCAGTGTCATCTCTTCCAACAACTGGTGAACAGAGGCATAAAAGACAGGGTTCAATCTCCCAAAAACGTAATTTTTCACTAATCCTTTCACAGGTGCCAAGCACCTGCAATTCCCACAAAATGGTGCTTAATTCCTCTTGGAAACCAGGGTCTACCCAGAAGCTCTAATGAAACAGGCTAATATCATTTGGAGCATTGTGGCTTGACAAAGTCAGAACTGGGCCAAAATGCAGCAATTTTTACCTCTAGGTCAATGCCCCATTCATTGCATGCTGATGCACGTTTACCGAGAGGATTTTGAACAGGATGAATAGAATAGGGCCCAGCAAAACAAACCCACATCATACAGTGCATTAAAAAAATATTTAATAAACCTTTAAATGGCAAGGCAGCAACATACCACAGCCGGGTAAATATATTGAGAAAGTTTTTATTAGAAGGTATATTTCTGCCAAAATAAATAGTTACATTTTCTTCAGCAAAACATTAGAAAAAAGAAACAGGAGAAAAAAAAAAAAAAGCATCAACAATTTAATACTGAACTTTTAAAGTGACTGTGAACACTACTTAGTGACATTGCTGTGTAAATACATGACTTGCGTATGCTATTGCTGGTCTAGTTGCTGCTCTGACGTCAGTAATTTCCAGAGGATCTCCACGTGTGTTGCGTGCTTAAGGGTCTTCTCAAATTCAGCGACAGCAGCCGAGTCACAGGACACATTTAGCTCCAAGAGCTGCTTTAGATGCTGTTTTTGAGAGCAAGAGAAAACCCCAGAAGAAAGAGGTATGCATTTCAAAGTTACATTTCTAAGTCTTCTGTTTGGAACTAGAGGTTTCCCCTCCCTGTGCAGGAAGGCTGATGTGGATCCACACAGTGAGATGGATGCAGTTAGACCGTCCTAGTGGAGCTGCCTACAGGTTGGAAACAGAGCAAAGTGCCACCAGTAGGCACACTGGGGAGGCACAAGGGGAAAGGAAGGAGAGGAGAGGGGAGCACGTACTGCTGCATTCAGAAAGGCAGACACTACAGGGACAGAGGGCAGGCAGGCCAGAGCCCACTGTAAAGGCACAGGATGAGTTTGGCACAAATGAACTGGCAGACATGGCAGCCAGCTGAGGTGGTCCATTCTCTTATTGATTTAAGGGGAAGACAAACAAAGCTTAAGAAAACTGTTGGCAAGGTCCTTGGACTTTGGCAACACTCAGCCCTGCCACCCACCACATTTAGCATGTGTTTAGTGAAATGGACCCCTAAGGGAAACACACACAGTTTCAGGTATTTCTCCCACAACCACTTCGGCGAAAGCGAGAGTTCTTCTCTAAGAGGAAGGAGTGAATTACTAGATTAATTTTTTAAAGTGGACAAAACCACTGGGGAATATACAGTAAGTACTAGGGACACCCCAGTGCCGGCAGACAGCAGATCCTCTTTTATTCTCTGGTCTAAGTGTTACAGGTACACAGCCCTCCAAGTCACAAGAAAACAATTCCTAGGTCCTATAGATAGTGGTCAGAAGTGAAGTATTTTGTCCTACTCTTTGAAAATCACCTTGCAACAGTATTAACGGTAGGGCAGGCAGCAAACCAAACCCAACATACCACACACGCATCGTGGCTTACAGAGCATGCCACAGAAACGGACTGTTGTGCACAATATAAAACAACTCTACAGTGTTGTACAAGTTAGGGGCTGGTTAGATGCACAAGAAGTTCATCATTAGCCTTGTTAAAAGCAGCAAGTAGTATCTGTATCACAGGAAGGAGAGAAAAAAAAAAAAGTGGATTCCTGAATGCACAGACCCTTTATGTGAAACTGTGGAAATGGCAAGGGTTGTGATTCTTGCAGAGTTCAAGTGAATGCTCTAAGGACAATTAGACATGGACTGCAAGATGAACTTTTGTTCCAGGAACCTGACCTCTCAACCACCATATAGTGGACAGCAGACAGGCCCTGGCAACTACCTGCTGGGCTGCCCAGCTACACATTTTGCTGAAGAAGGGACTGACTGCTACAGGTGAGAACCTTGTCCCTATGAACTTGACAAGTGTAGGTTAATCAGCAACTGCTGCCCAGAAGACAATGCATGCCATGACGTACATGTAGAACAAAAGGCTTGAAGAATTCCAGTTAGCACTATCACAATAAACCCTCCATATCCAATCCAGAGCCTATCACGAAGTTTCCAGGGATTTCAAAGAAGTGGAGTCTGATCTAGACAAGGCAGTATTACATAACATAAAGCTATTCTTCAAAAGCAGCCATAGGTCTTTCTGCATCAGTGGTCAAGATCTTCCCTACTTTCTTCATCCTTTGTAATCTGTGATGAACGAGCAGCAAGAATTTCAAGCAAATGCATGAAACTTCTTTTAAGGAAGAGGAGGGTAGTTTGGGTTATTTTTGACAGATCTGCAGTTCCTTTATCAGAGCTTAAATCTATAAAGCCAACAAGCTATCACACAACAGCCATTGCATCACTTGGGGAATAAACACAGGCAAAGAAAGGGTTAATACAGAATGGTGCTTTCCCAGTATCCATTCACACCCTGCAAATTGGCATAGGGAAAACAGGATTTTCCTCCCCAAAGAGTTAGACCTTTATATTTAAAGCCAGGCTTTGGTTTGTGGTTACAGTTTGAAGTGTATAAAAGCTTCTCTTTGAGTGGTTAATATAATAAACTGAACAACAGATGAAGTGAAAGAAGAAAACTCAGGCCTTTTACCAGGCACAGCAATTAGTCTCTTGAAATGCACAGACCAGAACCAGCAAGCCTTCTGGACCAGAGCACTGGAAGACAGTGGCACCAGCCCAGTCAGTTCTGATGCGAAAGGAGAACAGAGGACATCCAGGGGATAAGGGTGCCAAGCTGCAATTTCTTAGCATACTGTGTTGCCAAGGGAGTTCTATTTCATAGTTTAGTGGTTTACATAATCACGCAGTGGTTTTACCAGTCCAGGAAAAAGGGATAAAAAAATAGTTGCATCATTTTCTCCACCCATATATTAAGACAAACAAGGCAGAGTCAAAAGGGCAGCAGCTTCTAAGCACAGGATTTTCCTTATCCAGCTTTGACCTTCACAAATGTTTTGCTTCTGGATGAAATGCCTTCATTCTTGCCACTAAATATCTGTATGTTCCTGCCAATTTCTCTCTGTGCATTAGGGACAAGAGATGTGCACATTTGGCAAACTAAGCAGCTGTGCATGTGCCATTCCCCCAAAGAAGGTAGCCCAAAGCAGTGGAAGAAATACCACTCTAAACCACAAAATAAACACCTTTTCTCAATTCCAGTTTTCATCAAATTCATCCTGTTCCCACTGACCAGCTTGTTGCTGGTTCACTTTGATTAGAGAGTAAGCTTTTTCTGCAGGCTTCAGACAATCACAAGATTGACTTGTTTTATAACCCAGTATTCCTATTCTGGTTTCAGAATTCTCCAATTTTTTTTCTCTTCGTGTAGCAACTTCCCCATTCCCTAATTGCCTTAACTATGTGAAGCTTAAGACTAAATCTGACTGCATAAGTGCAGGCCCGCTTCATAAGCTATGTGGGCCCTTGTTAAGTTACATTCAGGAGGAGCAGTGGGGTGATACTCTTAAGTCACAAGCTCATATTTCCACTGGCATCTGTCTGTTAGCACCACAGCTTGCAACGGCCACTACAGAAAAGTCCTGATGCTTATCACAGTCTCCACCACAAACACTCAAACCCACACCCAGTGCACAATCGTGCTAGTAGGAAACAGCACCCACCACCTCACCTGCACTGCTCCAGCTATTAGTAGAACTTCTGGTGTTATTTACCCTTTCTTAATCAAAGGTGCAAAAGAGAGTCTATTATAAATCACTATTCCACATATAGGCTATGTAATCAGCTTCAGATACCCTGTCCTGCTCCCCAACAAAGACAATGTATGTTTGCTTTGGCCAGTTGGATACTGTTTGTGCTAGGGGAGGTAGAAGACGCCTCATGCATCTAGATACACTGCAGAAAGAGATAACCAGGAGCTGGTTTTGTGTCATAGTGTGAGGACATGCAATCCTCAAAGGAAGCCCTGTCTCACCCTGTGAAGAAGACAGTTCATGCTTCTGCACAGCAAGTCACAACCAGACCACCATTAAGAAGGCAGTACCTTACAAGGTGGAATCTTTTAAGGGACAAAAGTAGCCAGTTCGAAGCGGGCTGCACATGCACCAACACTCCTAACTTCACTTACACTTCTCATGCTCCTGCTATTGCCAGCTGCAGAGCTGCACCTGTGAGCCACAATGCAAGACAGGCAAGCTGTGAGACTGGTATAGCCACAAGCCTAAATCCTTCTCACTCTGAAGCCTCAACGTCCAAACTCTTCAAGCAAAAGATAGAGTCAAGCCCCAGTTAGTCAGGAGATCCCTTCTGTATCACCCACTTGGAATTTCCTTCAGTTGTACAGCCCCTTAAGGAGCAAAGTCCGGCCCGTGTCAGAGGCAGCCACTTCCCCAGCACTTGCTGTGACACTCCACCACAAGCCACTCAAAAATAACATGCCCTGCACAATCTCACCTTCCTACAAGGACGTCACATTGCTTCAGCTGCTAAGCTGATCCTGAGATAGTCAGGCTAGGCTTTTCCAGGGCAGCCCCACACTAATTCCATTCACAGTGACAGGAATGGTGCCTCAAATTCAACATGTTTCCCTGGAAAAAAAGTTGTCTAAATTACTTCTTTAAAATAAGCTCAGTGACTTACTTAACATTCAGAGTTCAAGCTGTAGAGGTTCCATGAGGACAAAAATCAAAATGGGAGAGACCACGACAACATGAATCAGGGTAAATACATAACTTTCGTACATTTCTGCAGTCCCAGTGCAGACTGCAGCAGGGCCACCTCTGGCTTCCAGTGGGGATGCAGTTAAGGGACAGAGGAAAGGACATGGCTTCAGCAAAGAAGAAAGTCAAGAGGAGATTTGTAAGCCATGAGAAAAATTGGTTTGGCAAGAGGCTACTTCATCTTTCAGTAGCACAAAGAGCTAAGGGATGTCAGATGATTTAAGAAAGAAACAAGACTCATGCTCTAAAAAACAAAGGAAGCTAAAAGCTGTATGAACTTGAGAGCGTCTACATCCTGATTATTTGGCGGTAAAAACCTAACGGCAATTGAAAGTGCATTATGTGGGAGAGCCCAGCTGGGTCAGCATCAGCCTGGCCACAGGCAATGGCCAGGCCTCAACACAAGTCTAGAGCAAGGTATCAGCCCATGTGTGTCTTTGAACACAGAGTTCCCTTGCCTGGCCCAGCGGGCAACAAATGGCTACAGTCAATTCTACCACTCTCCATCCCTGGGGAAATCCCTTTTGCAGCATATTCGAGAGCACAGGGCAGCCTGCTGCTGAAGGATGAGACTGGCCCCACCCTACGTCCACTCCCCTTTCCCACCCACCCTCATCCCCTCTAGACAGCAGGCTCAGAAGAGTGGCAGGCATTCTTTTGCACAGTCTAAAGGTGGAAGCTTTATCTGAAACCCTTCCCGAGGGAAGAGGGAGGCCTGCATGTCCACGTTGATGCAGAGTAAGCCCAGCATGAGCTGACGCTGGTACTCCTCCCACTTCATCATGACATCAGACACGGAACGATTGCTTCTCATCCACATAGGCAGTGCTTCACCACAAGCCGATGTGGAAGAAATCGGCAGGCTCTGCGGCCCTCCAAGCTCGAGGTGATAGTAAAGCCTGAAAGGCAAACACATGCAAAGAATCAGTACATGGGAAGACTTGAGCAGGTCACTAGACCAGAGCTCCAGAACCATCCAGCTATTTTACCACTGACTGCATGATCTTAGTCAGAAGTCTCTGTGTCTGTGCCTGTTTTCCCTCTCCCATCTCCTGATTATTCAGACCACGAGCTCTTATGAGTAAGAATCACTCCCTCATACTAGGATATGAATCACAGCTGGGACCCTCTACCTACTACTGTAATATGCAGTTTCCTATCCTCATCCAAGCAACACAGTCTTGCCTCAGCCTCAAGCCACAGCCTACCGCAGGGAGTTCAGTTCAGAAGCACACACACAGACCCAAAGCACTCTGTCTCATTTGGAAATGCCCTAGTGCTTCCTGGCCACCCCAGTGCCTCCCCTCCCTAAACCAGGCCTAGATCTCAAGGCAGAAAAGGTCATTTGAACACAAGTACCTCTTTGAAGGAACTTTAGGGGACCCTGGGCCAGCAAATGCCACACAAACAAGCATCTCCGTCTTCTATAGGGAACATTGAATAAGCTAGCGTATTGTTTTAATTAGACCTACATCTTCCACCCTAACAGCTTCATTACAGGGTCTGCCCTGTAACGGGAATAAGGAAGGAGACCATGTGCTGAGTCTATCCAACAGTTACGGAAGCCGGGAGACCATAGGCCAGATTTGCATTTTAGATGGAGCAGTAAATCCTTCTGGTCAATTTATGCCTTACTTGCTCTGCTCCAATGGAGTCAAGTCTGTAGAAGTCAAAGGTGAAAGGGGAAATGTAAGGCACCTCCAGAACAATGCTGTGGAGGAAACCAGCCATACCTGGCTGAAAGATGGCTGCCCAGTTTCTTCTTGGCTTTCTTCACAAGATAGCTGCAGATTTCAGTCATCTGCTCCCTCATCCATCTAATATCCTCAGGGATATCTGGGAGCCATTCCAACAACCTGGGAAGAGACAGGAGACAACCATTAGTTGGGCCACACAAAGGATAGGATGGAAAGAATGCCAGTTTTGCCCCCTATCAATGACTACTCACAAATGCCATTTACACTACCATTCACAGAATTAAGGGGGAGAAGCTGTGAAGGAAGAACAGCCCAGGAACTTACTCTTCACATTTTGTGTCTGCACTTTGCATGCTTTTCATCCATTTTCAGATTTGGAAAGTGTTTTTCCCTAAGCCTTTCTATCACAAACTATCTCATTCCAGAAACTTTTCATAGGGTACTTCATACTAAGAACAAGTCTGACAGACTTGCGTTCCCAGCAATGTAAGTGTAGGGCTGGAAATGGCTGGGACTAAGCTACCCCTCGCTCCAGTGGTTCCACCTTTTGTGTTGTTTCTACTTTCACCCCTGCACTCCCAGTTCAGAAGTGTCTCTCCAGGCTCCAAAATTTATTACCATTTTCTAGGACAAATTCCAGCGCACAGCCATCTTCCTTCAAGCTGGAAGTATTGGCTGTAGCTAAAAAAGATATGAAAGCAGGAAAACGTTGGTTTTTTGGGTGTTTTGTTTTTGTTTGTTTGATTGATTGTTTTTCCCTTATGTCTGGTAAGCGGCAGGAACTCTTTCCCCAGGAAACAGAGTTCCCCAGGAACTCTGGCACTGCAGAGTTGGAGAGGATGCTACTCTCTGTCCATTCATGCTCCACCAGCTACATCAAACACTTCGCTGCACTGGGAAGAACACCACGGATGGAGCCAGCCAAAGGCCTACCTGACAGTGAAGGAAACTGCAGACTCCAGAGGCAGCATATAGGGGACCATCATTGCTGTGGCCACACGTATAGGCAGCATGTTGGTGATGCCAGTCAAGAAACTTCTTCTTTCAGCACAAGCCTCCAGAAGAGCTGAAGACAGACGAGAACGTGACTGAATCCCTGCAATGGGACTATCCCTTTCCTTGCCACACTCCAGAAGCTACCCAGCCTGATGTCTCTCCTCTTCACCTTCCAATTCTTAAAGAAGTCTTGCTCAGGGTAGTAATTCTCTGAGCACAGCTGAGAACAGCAGCTTTTAGCTTTATCAGACTCCCAAAGGAGTGAGCAACAACATCCTCTCCTCACCATGCAGAATGCTGTCAAATGAGTCAACCTCTCCCAATGCAGCCTCCACAGGGCAAGCCACAACTTTATCTAAGAGGCCCCAGCTCCGTCTAACCATCAGCGGGTGTCAGTTCAATCCTTGGGTACAGCCAAGCCCAGCCACAAGCAATACCCACACATCCCAGTAATCTTCTGAAGTGGACCAGGCAGCACAGGAAGATTCTCTGGGCTCTCTCACTTTGGATCATACCTTGGTTCAGTCTGGGAGGCAAGTGTTCAAAGATGTGCTCTTCAACAACAGCAAGGGCAGTATTGTCCTCTAGTTGGTCCTCAGCTTCTGTTTCTTTGTCTTTCTTCTCTCCTGGGGGGGCTTCTATGGCAAGGAGAGGACGGGCAGGACTTGGACGATGAAGGAGACCTGAGAAGAGAAGTCATACCATAAGGATGATACAAACTAGCTGCCTTACCTTACCTGGCCTTTAGAGTGTTAGTCCTCACTTCACCCTAACACCCCTAAGACAGACATCATACCCAGTCTCTTTAACTTACATCTATTGCAATGCTTACCGCAATGAGTTAGAAATCTTGCTGCTTTAAGATCATCCTCTCTTTCCCCACCAGAAATTCTAACTTTTCCCCTTTAAGTACCACAGGGTGCTGTTTGGTAGTGTTTTGTTGCTATAATCTGCCAGTCACCCATCTTGCAGGCAAGATTTCCCTCCTGCAACTTAATCCACAAACACAGCTGCATGACTGCTCTTATCCCAGCAAGGTACGCATCACAGAGCAAACAAATGTGCTTGATCTGCTGTAAATTGACACTAGGTGGCATCAAACACACAGTCAACCCATTACAACCGTTGAGGGCAAGAAAGTCCAGTGCTTGCACATAGAAGAGAGTGAAACAGTAATGTCAAACTGCCAGGCTCTGGGTCCTGCTGACGGCATGCCTGCAACTCTGCACTGCTGTGCCACATTAGACATACCCTAGCTGCACGTAAAAAGGAGCAGGGTATCTGCAGGAGGTCCAAATGGCACTGGTGCCTAACAACTGTGTTGGTGTAGCACTGACCACATGCGAAGTAGTTTCAACACTCCAACACTCAGTTGTGCCAAAACTACCCCTCTCGTATCAGAGTGGTTAGAGTCCTTCTGCATTGCACTGGAAAGGTGTCCACTCCACCTCTGCTTCCTGAAGTGCTAGAAGAGACTTATTAATGGAAATTCCATATTCTGGTATCTGAGGCACAGGTCAGTTCTGCCCTTCCACCTTTCACATGCACCATTGCCTATCCTCAAAGCCAAGCCACCAAGCCTGGCACAGAAGGACAAGGCAGTGCACCTTACAAACATCCAGGGCCTTACCGTTCTTCTTCAGGAAGTGCAGTGCATCCCGATAGCCCTGCTTGCACATATCCCGCAGCACCTGTGGGCAGAGGAAGGCAAGAGCAAGTAGTTTGGAGACTGGCTGAGCAGAGCAAACACCCAGCTCAATGCTGGTTTTAGAGGAATTCTCCTGACTCCTGAGCTACCCCAAGGACAAATCTCATCCTTGCCAGCTCTTCCCAGGCTTTGAGCAGGAATGGGAGGTATAACATGAATACATTGGATGTGGGAATCACAGGATAATTCAGATTGGAAGGGACACCTGGAATCCTACTTAAGGACAGGCTTAGAACTGCAGCCACCTCATTTCCCCATCTACAGCTGATGCTGCAGTGGGCAGTCTTCAGCAAGTCACTCTGACAAGCAGCCCAGAATACTTCCCAGCAGATGTCAGGAAAGGCCACTGCATTTGCAGATAAAGCCACCTAAGACTAGAGAGGGGGCAGGAAAGACTTGTCCAAGTAATTCAGCGCATGAATGCATGCTTATTATGCCCAAATGCCAGGGCTAACTGAGGCTGCATTTGCTCAGAAGCATGCAAAGCTGTTTGCAGTGCCACGTGCTCTACTGGCACTTTTAAGGAGACAGTCACTGGCTGCAGGCTGGCAGCTCCACATTCTGACCTTAGAACATTCAAGAGCACATTGGTTCTGATGTCTGATATATCCTTGTTTACAAGCGAGCCTGATTTCCTGGCAAACGCCACTCTAGAATGGGAATACTTTCCAAGCAACTGCTACCACCTAAAGAAAACCAAGCCATCTATACAACCTTGTGCAGATGGTCAAGGTTTTCCAAGTCACTGGGCTGATAATGTCAAGGTTAAAAAACAGACAAACAAGAGATACAAAACTAACAGTGTCTGGAATCTTCTTCTGCCAAAGTGCAGAGCATAGCCAGTGCCTACCTACTGTCTCCAAGTTCTGGTGCTGCCAGGAAACTCACCTGCGGCTCCGGAGGAAATAGGGCCTTTGAGAGGCGGTAGAGATTGCGAAGGTTGAACTGGATGCTTGTATTGGTGACTCTCAACTCATGCATGTTTGTGGAACCGTCCCGTGGACAGATATCACTCTCTCCTGAGAATGGAGACACCGTGATTGTGTTCTTCAGCTCATAACGCGGCAAGTTGTCAGAAATCCCTCCGTCAACATATCTCTGAAATCAAGACAAACAAAGCACTCTTCATTCTTGTAACTGATCAAGCAGCTTTTTTACTCTCTGCCCCTGTTCATATTTGTGCCAACAGCTTGGGAAGAGAATGGAGTACATCCACCAGCACTGGAGGAGTCAAAACCAGCGACAGCACAGCTGTGTTGTCTATAATCTTTTGCTGTGTGGCTGTCTTCCTATGGTCAAGCGTGTTGGTCAAAAGCGTTCAATGAGGGAAGGCATATGCACCTGTATGACTGCTGACTTACACCTCCTATGGGGTTTGACTGCTGTCCAATTAAATAATATGACACACCAACAACCACCTGCAGAGCAAAGTAACACTGATCTAATCTGTCACACTGTGACATTGTGCCATTTTTCACTTGTGTTTAAAATGAATACATTCAGACACGAGTCCCCACTGGCAGAAGGGTTGTTACCTAAGAGCAAAACCAGATGATTTGCTGCTAGCAGGCTTATCAAGCAGCAATCCAAACACATGCAAACACATTTGGAATCTACTTGCTGTGGTGTGATAACAGAGTATAAGGGACTTGGGTTTTACTCCTAACAGGCACCCTCTTATCAGAGAATGTTCTGTACCATAAACACTTTTGCGCTACCCTTGCGGGAAGGGCAATCCCAGTAGCATGTACTCAATTCAAAGTATTCATTGCAGTACCATAATCGCACAAGGAGCTGAGCAAGACAAGGCCTATCACAGGCCTTTGGCAGAGCAAGCAACATGCAGAAGATAAAAGGAAGGGGATGTTGGTCAAGCAAAAAGAGCAGGAAGTTTGAGACCTTTGCAGAGCAACAACTCAAGCTCTTGTGAGCCTCAGTTACAGAAGAGTCCTGCTGATTTTGTATCAGGATCAATCTTGCCATTTGCTGCCTGGAACCCTTCCATTTGGATGCATTCAAAAGCAAATCATCACACAGGAGGCTACACAGCCCCATAAGCAGAAGCTGTAACATCTTTCAGCTCTGCTGGCTTAGGAGCTGAGCTGGCAGAGACTGAACTCATGCAGTGCACAGAAATGCTAATCTGAAGAGGAGATGTTCCATTCTGTGTCATGCTTTGCCTTCTCTCACAGGCAGACTGACCACTGACATGAGTCTTTTGCTGCACAGTATCTAGGAAAATGCTGGCTGCTTTGCCTGGAGGGTGTTTTGCACTTTGTTCTTGCTTGCTCTGGATGGCAGACAGGCAGAGACCTCTTCAAGCAGCTCCTCTGAGCCTGGGGAACAGTTCATAAGCTTTTGGGCTGAAAGCAATCAAATTCAGCTATAGGAATCCAGCTCCCATCAAGGCAACAGGGTCAGGGTGGACTGCACAGTGGGGTTTTTTTGGGGCAAACTAAATCTCAAGACTACCTCTGCATACAGCCTACAAGTTCAGGGTAGATGGCTTGCAATTACAGTTGTAGGCTACAGCAGCACTAACTTGTGTCACAGGGCATTTTATCCTCATGTCAGGCCTTGTTCACCAAACACAGTATCAAGACTGACATAAGTAGAGGCTCCTGCACCACCTAGGTTTGGGCAGTGAAGAAAGTGGAAGGATGGGATAGATTAAACTCAAGGAGAAGTACACCCTCTTGGAAACAGGAACACTCAGCTTGCTTAAAGGGTGCTTTCTAGACAACAGAGGTGCCAAAAATCAGTTGAACTCCCACCCCCTTTTGAAGTGGGCATCAGTCTTCCCTAAGCCAAAAACAATCATAGCAAACTGTCACTGTCATCATCTCCCCAGAGCTGCTCCACTGAAAGCGAGATTAGGCACAGCTAGAGTTGAAGATATCTGTCTGACTCCCTCCACAAGAATGAGATCACGACAGGCTGAGTGGTAAGAGGACAAAGTGAAGCAGGCAGCACACACATGAAGAAGATGGAGGCAAGTGTTTTGTCCACTTAACTAAGACAATATCTTTGCAGTAAGGATGCAGAAACATATGTTTCCCTGAGGGTGGCAGCATGAATACACGGATGCCATTAGGAAGAAGGCTTAAGTACAGTAAGGCTGACAGGCAAAGCCTTCTCACTGCATGGAAATCTAGGAATACACGTGCAGACCCCACTCTCTGGTTCCCCAAGCAATGCTGATTACCATATTCCTTACTCGCTATCAGCTGGCACTTCTTTGGATTTGCCAGAACCTGCAGCAACTCAAGCCTAACCACTCTCCAACCTCCTGCAAAGCCCTGAACAGCACAGAACCCCAAGCTGGAGCACCCAGCTGCCTGCAGGCACGAGCAGCAGCAGCTTTTGGGGATGGTTCATAGACTGGGGTAATTTCTGGGGTGCCCAGTTCCATTCCCTTATCGTGCCCAGGACCCCTCACTCATATGAGTAGACAATTTGCTTTTTGACTTTTGTTAGGGGTTCCTTTCACGCATGTACCACAGACAGTTCACAGCTAGAATGTGTGTTGACTGGTCAGTTATTGACCTTTCCATTTCTTTTTTTTTTTTTCCTCCCCCCACCCATCTTCATCACCTACTCCATGGAGCTACCAAAAGTGAACACTGGAAAAAAATTAAGAGGAAGACACAATATAGATTTTACACCCTGCACACAAACATATTGCCTTGAAAACTGGTCCTCATGCCAGGCCTGTGAGAAATATAATAATCAAAAGCATACTAGAAACCATGCAGTCCTGTTTCAAAACCTTTTCCCAGGCTCATACCCAACCTAATTTAACCTCTCCCCTTGCCAGCCCCCTCTTCAGAGACAGAGCGAGCCATGATTTTCTGGGGAAGAGGTAGGAATTAATTTCCTCATCTCATATATTCCTTCACCACCTTTCCCCATGAGGAATCTTGACGTGAGAAGTCATCCTTCAGTGTGCCAGGGCAGCTGCACATTCCAGAATTCCTGCATGATCCACACTGACCTTAGCTAGCCCCAAAGAGGTGTCAGGCAAGAGCCACTGCTATGCTCCCACCAGCTGTGGGACAAAAACCCTGCCTGCAGTTGCTGAGCAAGTGACAAACCATTACTGATTCTGTCACGTCTCTGAAGGGCTGGACATTGGACATTTCTTCTAGGTCAATTCCCTACCCAACATGCTTGCAGAAGACAACACCAGCCAAGTCGTCTATTATGCAGGAGCAAAACTGACCTCACTGTTAGGACACAGGTAGTAGTGGGAGCAGATTTGATGCTGTGCTCTGACAGACTGAGGCATCTTGGTCAGGTCACTTATGGGAAACCAGAGCACACATACAGTTCTCCCTCTCCCTTTTGACTATTTAGTTTACAAATGAACTGCCTTTTAATGTGTGCATTAACCTGTACAGCACAAGGGGAGTCCAAGCCCAACTAAGGCCCTTAAGCATGGCTGCTGTACTCAGAGATGCTCCAGCTCTGCACAACTTTCAAATGTTTTCATTTCTAACATGCAAACACAGAAGAAAGAAATTGCTCCCGACAGCCTTGGACAGGCTGTTAAAGAAAGCACTAGCAGGCAGCAGAACATTATTCTCAGAGGAAGGTCAGGAAGAACTCCATGGAAGAGAGGTCTGCTATCAGCACCACTACTTAAAACCCTGCAGAATGTGTCAGGCACGTGAGAGAGGGACTACACTCATGATTTCTATCCTGGACCCAAGTTCTTTTCACATACAGAACGTTGGAGCCTCAGTGATGGAAAGCACTGTACCAAGCAACCAGAAGAACCATCTGCTACGCCAGCCAGCACTTGTCCAGATTGCTACATATTACTATCATGTTAAATCCTCTAGTCTTCAGGACATTTATAGCCAGCATTATAGGCAGCAGTGGAAAGAAGGCACATCCACTGTTGGAAGTTGATTATTGGGGAATTTCTTGTGCCTCTTCCGGCTAATTGCTGCCAGCAAACAGGCAGTAAAACTGCCAAAATTGAGTACCAGCATTTCTGCCTTCTTATTCACTAGTACATGATTTAATGAAGGAACATCTTACTTACCACTCCACGCAAGGTTGGAGGTATCAGCCCACAGTAGACAGGGATAAAGGTGCTGCAGACACAGGCCTGAGTGAGAAAGAGATCCAGAATGTGAGAAGCAGATCAAAGCCTACTGAACCTATTACTCTTCTCAACATCACACTGGCATGTGCTTACAATCGTACTCCAGTGCTGAGGACATTTGAGAACAAGGCAAAACAAAACTGCATGCAGTTCCTGCCTAGCCCTCTGCAGTAAGTTTCCATTCACCTGGATCAGCTCCTCCTTGGAATTGAAGTCTGACAGTATCACATTTTCTCCATCAGAAACCCGTGTCAGGGAAATACCCAAACGTCCTGCTGCAACCTCATGCCCATTCTCTGGCACAGTCTTAGACAGGCAGATCCGGATGATCTTCACTAAGTTGAAAGATGGGTGGAGTGGGCCTAAGAACCTCTTCCGGGCTTCTTTTGATACTCGAATAATGCTGGCACCAGCCTCACCTGCAACAAGAGAAAGAAAAACGCACCATGAAATCCTAGCAAAACCAGCCTCCTCCTGTACAAAATAAGGTACAGAAAAGTCTAATTCATAGCTTTATTCAGAGGTTTCTCCCCACTGGCTGATATATAACTCAAGACAAGAGGCTAGTATGGGCAGTGTTCTAGAAGTCATGGAAGTTTGCTGTCTTGGCCCTCACACTCCCCCATTGCAAAGGGCTACTCTTACCTTATATATGTTTTATAAAGTCAAGGAATCTGGCTAAGGCCTCACACTTTTTCTCAGATCCTGTTTCACTGGCCAATGCAGGGCTGGCGATAACACAGACTAACAAAGAAAACAAGGGAGATGCTTTAACAGCTTTGAGCTTATGGCTAAATCGACTTCAAAACATCTTCCACTAAAACTTTTCTAGTAAACATCATCGTTTTTCTGACATGGAAAAAAGTCATCTGCTCGTAAGCAGAAGTGCCAGTAAACAGCAATGTCTGTGCTTTCCAGCTAAGTGATCTCAGCTCTGCTGTGAACGTCAGCCACGTTTCAGGTGAGCGAGACAACACTATGCTCCAGTAGGGAATCAGTGACTTGGTGCCACCTGCAGAGTCTTTGGTGTCCCATCCCTTCTGTGTCCGATTCCACAGCATTATATTAGGCCCTGATGGCAAGCAGGACTCACGAAGGCATGCCTGCATTACCCTTTCACACAGTGACACAGCTGGGTTTGGAGGAGAGGAGACATCCCATCTGCACAAAAAGGAAGGCATCTGCTAAGCCTATTATCTCACAGTCACTCCAGCCCAATCTGGCAAGAGCATCAGAGCTCTCCAGTGGGAAAGGAGGGATGGGAGAAAACAAAACAAAAACATCAATCAAAGCCAAACCCTCAGGACCCAGCATGCTGCCCTTTGCACACGCTGACTGCAGCTTCCACACACATCTAGCCATGGTGAGATACAAGACAACAGTTCCTCTAAGTACTAGCCAATCACTGCACTCCCAGGGGCATTGGGAATATACATGTGAGAAGAATGTGAGGGGAATAACTAAAAGAAACCAGGAGAAGAGTTGTGCTTTCACAAATTAAGACTTCTCTCTGATCTAACCGAAGTTCAGTTCCAGTCTTGCAATTGCAGAAAGGAGGCAGTAGAATGAAAGAACCCAAGTTAGACCCAGGTTAATAAATATAATGGAGATAAGAGCAACACCACCCTCAAAGCTATGTTGACACATCCCACTCTTTTGCAATACACATGTGCCAGCAACATGTTTTCCACCAACACAGCCTGGGAATGCGATTCTGTGCTTAGGAAACCCATCAACACCAGCAGCTCAAGCATGCACAGAACTGGACCCTTGAACATGACCAGAGACTCTGGGGTCAGGATTTTAGGCACTGTGAGGTAGCAACTTAACAGAAAATCCAAGTTACCCCCTCTGAAGCAATTTTTAGCACTATAATCCCAGTCTTTTGCTCTGTCCTAGGGCAGTGTTTAGCAGTCTAATTCTGATCTTACTTACTTAATTAGCAGTAAGCCATTGAGCCCAGCCTGTTCCAGATAGTAGCCACATGGTTCAACATCCTTCCCAACATGAAGGAAGTCAGCCTCACAGAAATTACATTTTGTCAGCACCATGACATTAGCGCTCATAACACTCCCTAAGACACCTTCACATCTCACAAGGGGAGGAAAGACACACAAAGAAACCACAACAGAGCCAAAAACTGAACGAAACCCAGCCCAGCACCTCAGCCGCATGACCCCGGGAAACTCCACTGCACTGAGTGCATTGCAAGGGAGCTGCTGGCTTAGGTGAAAAACCCAGTGGAAGGGTGGGTGTTGAGCATGCAGCCATGGGGAGACACCCTGTGTGCAAAGGCCATGCTGGGGGGATGGTGGTGGGGATGTTACCCAAGAGATGGTGCTTAGAGAACAATACGTTCAGACTTGGCATCTCAGTGTGCAGAAAGATTTGATAGCAATACTGAAGACAACTGCAATTAAACTGAGCTTATGACTGTTTGAGCTAAAATATGAGCTGGAAGTTGCTTAAGAAAAACAAAACAGCAAATTCCCAACTATGCCAGGAAACAAACAGTCTCAGCATTTGAGGGAAGACTTCAGTTGCAGCTGCTCTATCACCATTTCACAGCCAAATGGGGTGGGGGGACAGAGGAGAACAGAGGATGAAGTAAGGATTATTGCTAATTAACCATTTCATTCTTTGAGTACTTTCTGCATGTTTGCTGGGTTTTTTTGGGTTTTTTTGGTTTTTTTTGTTTTTTTTTTATACATGTGTGCATATATGCATACACATAGAAGCTTCTGGGGTATTTCAATTTAAAGGCATCTGTGATTCTGTTGGACTTGTTGGCTCACTTGCATCAAAGCTGAGTGCAGAACAGCTCTGTGGAAAGAGAGAGGCACAGTGTGATCTGCAGCGCCACCAGCTTTCCTGGAAATAAGGCTAGCTGAGGGTTCAGCCAAAGGAATCAGGTTTACGTAGCTAGATCCATGACAGATGAAAAGCCCTCTTGGAAATACATTTGGAAGGAGAGAGGTGAGAGTGTTTTAATCCTGTTACTACCAGAAGTGCTCTTCCAGGAAAACCAGCTCAAATTCTGCTCGCAGCCTGCCAGAAGGGTGAATGAGGGGTGGTCAAGAGAGATGAGTTCTACAGAGGTCAGCCACAAGCTGTCAATTATTACTAGGCCTAGTCCAGTGCCAATTCCAGTCCACAGAAAAGTTTCCCATGGTTTTTGATGGATCTGGTGATTCAGGATACAGGGTCATGTGAAAAAGCTAAGTTAAGTTCCTCTTGCCTTATTGAGGTACATACCAAGGGGCAGAGACAATCCCTAATAGTTGGTATTGCTTGCTGGGAAGACATTTCCTTCTCCTCCCACCAACCAATTAATTCAACACTTCTCCCTATACAGATTTACTAAGCCAATATTCCTCTAAAAATTATATTAATATGTGGAATATTCAATTTTCATTAGAAAAGCCATATCCCCTCTTCTTGCCTGTCCCTACCAGTGCCCCAGTGAGTGTTATTATACATGAACCTGAGTACTGCAGGGCCATCATCCTTATCTGAATTTCAGTTGTGATGACGCAAAGGAGCACACAGTTGTGTCCCGAAACACCCCAACGAGTCCCTTGCCAGACAAAGGGAGCAGCTGCTCCACCTCTGCTGGTTCATCCTATGATCTTTCTGCAGCGGCTACAAGGGGCAAGTTATTGTTACTCATAGGAAAAGACCTGAAGGCAGCTGCTAGCTTGCATTTCATTTTTAAGCTATGTTAAGCCAGCTTCACATTAGCTTATTGACATAGCAAGATCGCTCCCTCAAAGAACGGGCTTTCACCCCCACCAGTCACACTTGACTCCAAAATAACCCAGTATCTAAGTCTCTACTGCCTTGCATTCCCTAAAGTACCCTTCTCTAACCTGAAAAGCATTCAAGCAGCACGTGCTATTTATAACTGTTTACAGACATCTCCAGCCACAGCAGCCTGCTGCTACTCTGCCTCTGGAAAAGGAGAAGAGCTGAAGATCAATCACTTAAAACTGACGTTAGCCGGGCTGCTGGGAAGACCCTTAATTGCAGCTAACAGCTCTGAGATGATGAAATGGAAAGGCTACCTCAAGTCTGTGCAATGCGTAAGGATGAGGACCATAGCAAAGGTTAAACACCCCATGGCAGGAGGGGTGATGCGTGGGGAAGAAGGGCCTCTTCAGACCCGCCTCTTAAGCAGCAGGGCTTTTGTACCAAGGGCACTGTGATGCTCACCTGTTGATGTTAGATCACATTGATACCCATTTGCCAGCCAGCAACAGTTGACTCATAAAGTATTTCAAGTGGGAAGAAAAGCCTAAGATACAAATAAAAATAAGAGGAGAGCAGGCTGAAGAGGGAGAAGGGCATTCTGGACATTCCACCCAGCAGCTCCTGTGACTGCAGCTCCCCCATGGCACTGCAGCTCCCTCTGGAAAAGCTCCACATGGGCACAAAGATCACCCTCTGCGCCAGGGACATTCCTGCTCCCTGGCTAGTGCAGCAGTAAACAGGATGCAAGCTTAAAGGAAAGGCTCTCCAACAGCAATGGAGAACAGAGGACGGCACAGACAGTGGATGGATGCAGGGACAGCACCTCCTGTCCCTGCTGGTAGGAGGCACACACAGAGAGGTCACACCCCAGACTGCAGATGCCATACCTTGTCTGGATTAATGGAGCAGGCAGGGAGCTGTGCAGATCCCTGCTAAACCTGCTTCTCATTCAGCACCAACAAGAATTCAAAGGGACTCCTTCCTACACATCAGTAATATGCAAGGCACTGCTTCTCTCTCAGTGCCATTACCCAGCTAAGGCTCCAGACTGGCCAGACACACCAATACAAAAAGCTTTGAAAGGAAGCCAGCTAGCAGAAAGAAGTGCAGGTGCTTCTGACATTCCTCCAGCACCTGGAAAGCCCAATGCCTTGTTATTTTGGGATGGTGTGATCAAGATATTTTGACTGCACAATTTTCAGGACAGGAGCTAGCACTAACTGGGGACCTCATTCTAGAGCTGCTGAAGTTCTGCTTAGCTATCTGTGAGAGCAATGTTTGTGTGATGCCTAGCACAAATGCTCCCTGCAAGAGTCCTCAGCTATGATCTTCACACTTCGCTTTCAACTCTGATAGCTGCTGAGCATAACTGGAGCGCTCATGTTTCCCATTGGTAGATCCCAGTCCAGACTTAAATTTAGGAATAGGACGAGTCAGAAGGAATTTACTAGCATGACCTCCCTCAAGGTTAATTTAGCTTGGTTGCCTGTTCAGCTGTTCCTGTACATCATCCATGGAAGAGCTAAAAGCCAGTCTCTAATGATGAGCATGGGTTTACAGGAGAGCTGTTCTGTGTTCTTCCCGGGCACAAATCCCCAAGCTGCTCCAGGTCAGCACACACAGCTCCTGCACCTGCCTCTTCTCTGAATACTGAGAGTAAGCAATGTGCATGTTTTTCCTGCCTGCCCTCTCCCAGGAGATTATATAGTCCTAATTATAACACAGTCCTGTCACCAGCCCAAAAAGATAAAGCTGTAAACAAGAGGCACCGAAACAAAAGTTTGCAGGCTGACATCTAGAAAATAATTAACAGAGAACTTTATCGGATATTTCCTCATAGGTAGCTCAGACTGCCAGAAAGTGCCCGTTGGTTCACCTCAAGGAGCAGTGCATAGCAATGCACCAGTGACCCAAGGACAACTCCAATTCTTGTGGGCAGTAACTTCAGTTTGTGAAAGATCACACTGCTTGGCTGGACTTCTGTTCCTCTTCTCACATTCACGCTGAAGCAACCTGGTTTCCACTCATTGTCCCACGACAGCAATAATGAGACAGACCTTCAGCTGAGCTAAGCTGAACAAAGACTGACTTGTGCTGTGTGGGAACCTGACCCAAGGTGTTCTCTGACTGCCTATCAGCGAGGCCAGATGGATGTCAAAGGGGGGTCCAAAGACAAATCCATGCCAGCAGTATATTTGTCTTATGATCTGCCCTTATAAGACATTTTCAGGTGGTAGGTGTACCCCACAGCTTGTGACAGCTCTTTAGTTTCAGTGTGAAATCCTAGATAGATTCCTAAAAGCATTGGGTGTGGAAAGGATATCTATCCCTCACTTGTCAGAAGTTATATAACCCCCACTATTTAACACAAAAAAACCCCACTCATTTTTAAATATTTGAGGCTGGGGGACGGCAGCTAGCAGTGGAGCTTCTAAAGGCACCAATTCTTCTCACATCTGTACACATCTTCCTGTAAGCCAGTAACACTGAAAAACACCATGTACCAAAACAAGCTGTTCTTCTGGGATTTCCCTAATTGTTGTTGTAGTTAGGTATATTTATTTTATTTATATTTGTTTTAAGGTTTTCACTCAATTCTTCTCTCCTACTATTTTGCCATCAGATAAAAAACAGCTCAGCTGACTTGGCTCCAGGTAAGAGATACAGGAAGGAAGCTTTCTTTTTTTTTTGGTGATACATAGGTAGCAAACTCAACTCCCCCCCAATACACACCCACTCAGACTGCTGATAGCCCTACTGCTTGACGAGCTGTTTCCTGTGGCAGGTCACCCTTCCCATCAGGGGCTCTGTGCAGGTATTCAACCTGAGCTCAACAAGCAAATGATTTTGCAAAGGAAATTTCTTACAAAGCCTGGCCACTGGTTGTAAATAATGGTCTTTCTCCTGCTTTGCTCAAGAGTGAGGGGGACTGGTATGTACCCTATCAGAGTAACTCCTAGGGATCACTATCAGATTACAGTAAGCAACATCTATTCTGACCTTACAGGTGGGGCAGGTGGAAACACCAAGAGGAAGAGACAGCTTTTCAAGTAGGGCCAGGTTTCACAGCCAGAAGCAGATGCTGAAGTAAGAGGCTCAACCCACAATACTTTCTGGCTCAGATTCTCAGTGCTCATCATTGCAAAGTCTAGACACAAACAGTGCCAAGATACAGCCTGTGGCACATTGTAAGTAAATCCAGATCACCTGCAACTGCTTCAGAGCCAGAAGCCTCCCTCTTAATATGTTTGTCCGCAAGATTTTTACTTTTCTAATTCAAGTGAAACTTGGGAAAAAAAGCAAAAAACTGTTGGTCACTTTACCTATTCAAGTAAAGCCAAACCAAAGGAGCTGTTTTTCCCCTTTGAGCCAAAAGAGATGATTATTTTGTGTGCTCTGGATACCAGTTAATAGATGAACCAGAATTATTGCCATGTCCTGGATGTGGGGAGCATAAGGAGAAGACCTGCTTTTAAGTTGCCCCTGTTTTTTCCTCTTGCACAGAGCAGCTCACCAGGCAGCCCACAGTGACTGTTGCCTGCCTGTCCACCCACTGGTACCTATGGGGTAGGACCCTCATGCAAGCCAAAGTGCAGATGCACAATTCATACCCCATCTCACCTTAAGGCAGATTGCTCTGCTTTGTACAGAAGCAAAAAGGCTTTGGAAGAACAGGCACAAGAGCTGCCAGGCTTGATTATGTCTCTAAGCTAAAACTTAATGTAGTGCTGGCACACCAAAGCCCCACCAGGCAACTGTTGTTCTGCAAGCTGAGGCTTGCTTTGTTTCTGCGGCCAGGACTGGAGCATTTACTCTTGCAACACAAATCAAAAATCAGTGCAGCTGCTACTGCGAAACAATCAATAGGAAGGCCAAGAGGCAGCTCAGCTCACACAGGCAGCCAGGATCATTCTCTGTCACAACCACAACAGCAATCCCCACTAGCCTAATCTTTCTCCTCAGTAATTCCCTAATACAAGGCTTAACACTGCATTTCTGTTCACTACATTAGAGAGAAATGACATAGTATAACAGCACATGAAAAGGAAAAGTTGAAAGCCATGTCCTGTCCTCATCCATCCATCAGTCCCTGCCAATGCTACAGTGCAACTCAAATTGCATGGGGTGACAAGAAAAGGGGATTCACAGAGTAAGAGAAGGTGCAGCTCAGATCCTTGCTGCTTGCTCTGAGACAGAGCGATGCTGGGTTTTGGATCACTTTTTAAAAGCAAGTATGCAGCGAGAAAAAGCTAGTGGAGGGGAGAAATGGACCAAAAGCCACATTGTAATAATTCAAAATTGCCTTTTTACTCTACCCTGCATAGACGCAAAAGTGGAACCACATCAAACTCTTGCTTTATTCATCCAAGTGAAAACCAGTAACACAAAGCCTCCAGTGGTTGTTATTCTGAACAGGAACTGGTGCAGAAGGATCAAGTCTCACCCACATGCACAATGTTACACACACCCCCTCTCCATGCTTATTTCTCAGGGCCGGTTTGCAGAATGGCACTACACACCTAGAGAAAGAGCCCACTGTTTTCACTTCACAGTGGAGGTATCACTAGAGGTAAAATGCTTTGGAGGAAGAGAAACCAGTGCTATGCGAGAGTAAATACCTTTGCCAGGCACCTGCACCACAGATTGATGAAGACAAAGTGGAGTCAGCAGTCATCATTTCTGTTTCCAGAGCCTGAAGAAATAGCTGCCATGCCAGCATCACTTCAAGCTTTATCACACACTAGCCATTACCCTCAGCTGGCTCACCAATACCAAAGCAAGGCCCACACACAGCTTTTAGTGGCTTTCAGTCTAACACCTGCTAAACGCTCTCCTGCATGCTTGCAGGCAATGATTGTTTTGTGTTCACCAGAGATGTCACCAGAGACATGGCTGGCTCTGTCATGCAGAAAAGGGCAGCCAATCTCCTGTGTGGCTGCTAGAGAACTGTCTCACCCTGGCACAGAATAAAAGGAATAGCTCTGCAGTCCTCCACTGGCCCTCAGCCTGCATCGTGCCCAGATCCCTCATGCTTGCACAGCTAGCCAACTGCGCCAATCCACGCCAAGCACCTCCTTGTGCACCTGTAAGCACACTGCTTGCTGTGCCCACTTTGCCCTTCCATCTCACACAGGCATGATAAGCATCACCGTACACCCCTGAACTTTTCTCCACTAGCCATGGCATGAGCAGAGCCTGCTATCAGCAAGGAACTGAGAATGAGAAGCTTTGTTCCAAAGCAGTCCTCGGAAGAGGCATGGGCATTTTGTTCTAGAAGGAATCTCATTTTGATGATGAAGATTAATTGGAAAGGATCTTCAGTCAGACCACAAGGCAGGCTGCATTCCTTGGGAGCCATCTGCAGACTGACATTACCTTTCTTTCATGAACTTCAGCAGCAGTCCCCTAACCACAACTCCCAGGCATCAAGATGATTTGGGTTCTGAAAGCAGCCACATGAGCAGGACAAGAGCTGCTCACAGAGGGTTGCATAGACCTCTGCAAGGAAAGAGCCTCTACTTAACCCTTCCTGCAAGGCTGAGCAGTGCACAACCAAGGAGAGCAGCAAGACAGATGTAGCAACGTCCACCTGAAGCTCCCACACACAGAATGAACTTCTGTGTGCAGAAGTATAGCTAGTATTTAAATGGTTAGTTTGTTCCCATAAAGAAGTTTTACCAATCCCACTACAAGAACACTGGGCTAGATAAATCAACGTAATTCCCCCTGTGCTGACAGCCCACTCTGAAACAGGGCTCTAACTTTCTCTATGCATGACATAACTACGGCCACCTGAATCCACACCCTGCCTCTATGATACACTGGAGTAACTTTCTTGCCAGGTCTAGCCCTGAATCAGCAGCATTCAATGAAGCCGGCAAGTGCAGCTCTTGTAATTAACATATGTAAAGAGCTCCTCGATTCATTCACACCCTTAGATGCCACTTCCTCTACTTCAGGATGCTAAACTAGATAATCCACAGGAGTGACAGCTCAGAGACACTGGCAGAGTCTGCAACGCTAAAATGGTACTCAGTCCTTTAAATCCTAACCCAAAAGGCTTCCAAACAAACTGCAGTGTATGAAGAGGAAGAGAAAGGTTCATTCTCAGAAGAAATCACCCAGGCACAGCATAACGAAAAGCCTGGGAAACAGCTGCAGAAGACACTTCATGAAGCTTGCTGATTTCAGAGGACTTGTCAGACAGAAGACATTAATGTAGATTTGACCTTTATCCATACCATAAGCACCACAGTTTCAGTCCTGGGCAAGTGCCAGACGGCAGCACAAAGCCCGGGGTTCTACTAAAACTACCAGCTTCCACACCTGACACATGCCAAGCACCAAGAACAAAGTGCACGCCACCTGCCTGGACTCATCACCGCTGGGACTGCATGGAGCTTGTCTTGTTCTGAGCCTTTCAGCTGAGGAGAGTCTCTTTCTCCAGGAACACTGAGGGCAGCTCTTCCAGACACACCGTACCACAAATCAGCACAACCCCACGGACAGGATCAGGCCTGTCACAAGCAGCTATCATATCACAATTGCCAAACTCTCTCCTTCCTTCCTTCAGCCTTCATAGCTAAACAGGCAGAGCTACAGCAATCTCCAGCACCTTTTCTACACTCCCAGGCTCACCAGTTCCCTCCCTTCTATGTGCTCCTTGGAAGGGATTTCCTACTGCCCCAGACCCTATCACTTGCAGGACACGTTCTGCCTTTTCTCAAGGACATAGACTTATTTAGGGCCTTCTACATGGCATCATTTCCTCTACCCCTCCTTTTCACCAGCTCTTTCTCTCTGTTGCCTTATGCCTGCTCGACAAAGACATATACATGGGCTCCCTCGGCTCCCAGATTCTTGACGGCACATCCTGACTTTCACCTCAAGTCCCAGAAAAAAAGAGGCTGAGTAATAGAGCTGGGCAATGGACGTGCAGAATTGCAAAGGATTCAATGGGAAAGTGGTGGCTGGTTTGGAATTCAGTCAGCAGCAGAGTTTGCTTTGCAGAGAGCAAGGTGGATGGGAGTCACCCGCTCACATTGCTCCTTGGAGTAGGAGATTTCTGAACTTTTGCAAAGGCCCTGGAATTAGGAGGCTTGTCCAGTTCCAGAAAGAAGGAATGCTGACCAAATTACCATTTCTCCAGCCCTTGCATGGTCCTCTTCAAGTACAGCACAAAGCACGCACAGCAGAGTTGAAAATCGTCTCCAGCCAGGCCGGTGAACATTTCATCCCTGCTTCATGAAGGGCACAGAGGGAAACATGGAGAAGCCCAGAGCAAGCAGAGGGCTAGCATCAGACTACAGTCACTCCCAAGTACACTGTGCTGGAAGGCAGATGAGAAACAAGCACCATCAGCTACTGGACATGCAGGCAGAGCTGCTGTAACCACTACAGCAGCAGGAGTCTGGAACTGGAAGAAGACACAGCAAGGAATCTGAAGAAGGTTTTTTATATTTCAGGACTAAACATAACTTTCAAACATAATCAATAACTGGACATAGGACCCTGAAGAACACACAACAGCTTCTTGTATTTTATAGGGAGGACTTGCACGTGCCTTGAGGAGTTTTGGGAGATAAGAGGTGGAAAGAAGTGGAACAGCCTGGACATGCTACAAGTTCAAGAGAGATGCTGAAATTATGGGTCAGAAGAATGACCATATAAGGACCGCTTGTGCTGTTGCCACTGACACTGCACAGCTGCTGCTGTGGCTGACAGAGCAGGGCTGGGCACCAAGCTGCTCTGCACACCTACTGTCTATGTGGGATGACAAAAGAATTAACACGTGCATTGCTATGACTATATTTTTCGCTAAAAGTGGCTGCTTGGCTTCCCTTGCACTCATCCAACAAGATGCCTGCAAGAGCACCTCTCCTCATGGTAACTTACTTATTACAGCCAGGCAGACAGCAGGAACAAGTTCCTTTCCTCCCAGCAAAAGGTATTCCAGGGTGGTCCGGCTGCCTGGCTGCCAGCTTACTCATCTGGACACCCGAGCCTGCAGCCCTGTGACTGCTGATGGCACCGATCCAGGCACAGCAGTTTCTCCACCAAGCCAGTGAACCTTTCCAACAATGTCAACACAGGACATCCACCTACCCACCTCTATTTTCCTAAAAAAAGAAGCAGCAGCTTTACTGCTGCCAGAGAGTGCCAGCAGGTTCCCTACGAATTACATCCATATCTCCATAGATGTACATAGGGGTGCCTCTCCTTCTATTGACTAGGCTGGGGCTGCTCAACAACTTTTTCACCTTTGGAGGAGAAACAAATGACAATCTCCTGTGCAGGGAGGGACTCGAGCTTTGAGACGCCACAGATGCTATGAAGCTTTCCATGTACCTGAGGAGATCTATGGATCTCTTCACACAGCCACAGAAGACAGCATCACATATACTTCCCCTAGGATAAGCTTCATGATTCATGCTTTGACTAGCATAAACTGGCATTGCTCTGAGAACTCCATAGAGACTAAACTGATTTATTTCCCTCTCTCAATCTGGGATTTGGTGTTAGACTTCACACACGGAGAGAAAATAACCTGTGTAACCAGTCCTTAAGCCTTTGCATGCACATAATCAAATTTCAGGAGCCCAACATTTAAGATGCTGCTATCGTTCATCATCTCAATTTCAAAAGGTAAAAGAGGGTTGGGTTGGTTTGCTTGTTTGGTTTTCCTCCTGTTACCCAATGGAAAAAGTCTCTACAGTTCAGCAGCGTATTTCCTAGTGGTCACATGGTGACAGCTGACTAGCAAACCTGAATGTCAAATAACTGTTACTTCATCTCAGGTTGAACCTGAGACAGAGTCCTGGCTAAGATACTAGTTTAAATAAATCCTGTAAACAACCCAGGAATTGCTCTCCAAAGAACAACCCAAACAATGCTGCTCAATCTAGCAGATATATGGCCTCCTTTCTGTATTCTTAATACTAGAAGCATTCCCTCAGTTTGCTTTATCTTTTTCTGCTGACATTGTCATGCTTTAGAACACCCACAGATGGGGGTTTGACAGCCAGTTTTGCACCTCTGACAGCAGAGCCCGCCTCTTCCCCCCCAAAAAGAAGCAATTCAGCTGTTCCAACCCACCTTCAGATGAGTGATGTATAGGACAGTATTCACATGTTACACAAACAACTGAGAATCTGTTGGTTAACTATGAGTCACAAGCACAGTCCGGAACCTTAGCATCAGCTCAAAAACAGCTTTTCAGTGAACACAAATTCACATCCCATCATTCATCCAGACTGCTACACTTCCAAAGTAGGCACACCAAATCCCATTACAGCTCACTGGAGTGAGATGATTCAAGACCCTTAACAAAAACAGATACCCTAGTTGTATTAAATATTTAAGAATCCAACAGTGGCTGCATTTTAGCATTGCTCGTGACTGAAAAAAGGACAGTCTCGTCATGTCACGTAAGCCAGTTTTACTCATCCAGGCCCAGTGACTTAAGGATTTATTCAGACAGGTAAGCATCCTCAGGGCTCCAGACCTAGAGTTTCTGAAAAGCTGCAGGATTTGAAGCATGTGTAAGGAGGAGACTGCAAAGCACAAAAGGACTTCTCAGTTGCTTGGCATATAAAGGTGCATTTCCTGGTGTGCTGGACTCCAACAGCCCCAAGAGAAGACACAGGCATGACAGAAGGCCATTTCCCAGAGAACCCTCAGGACAAGAAGTGATTCATGCTACAACACTGCAGTATGCACTATCAAGCAACTTCTAAACAACGAAACTTTGCCCGATGCACCTTGATAGCCACACAGACTATTCTAGTGGAAAAATAGCAATGCTTTTTCATGCCAGTGAACAGAAGAATCTCAAAGCTGGAGAGACCACTTCAGATGTGGGACAATACCACTGTTGTAGCCCTAGAGAATAAATCCAAGATCCCTACAACTTAATGGTAAAGTGTTAACAAGAGCTAGGCGAGGTCATCAGACCATAAATACCTCCTGGCCACTTATTTAGAAATAAGGTCCTCAGCCTAGCTAATATGGATGCCCAATGTTGTTTTATTTGGTATTCTCAAATGTGCCTTTGAAGTCCACAGTGAGCTCTCAAGGCTGCAGATCATGTCAGGGCTTTCAGTTCAGTGTTAGCCCATAATGAAGCCTTATTGCCATATACAAATGATGACAGTGTGGTCTTAATTCAGGAAGAAGGCAAAACAGCTTAGAGGCAAGCTGAACAGATGCAAAGCCCAGAAGGAAAAAGCTGGAAAAGAAACCACTAAGTGGGATCTTACACTCCGAAGTCCAGGAAACTTTCTGTTCTCTCTGATCAGGGTCTCAAAGGATTGGAACCAAAGAAAAACCTCAAAGGAAGAGGTATTTCCACCCCTCCCTAGGAAGTATTCATCTTTGCACAGTAGAGTCTCACTGAGTTCAGAGCCAGGTACAGATGCATGAAGGCACTAACCTTATCTACACACAGCCAAATAAGCAAGGCTTCTGCAAAATTCCCCTCTGCTTTTCATCTAAAAAGAGACACCATATAGCATGCCAATTTGATGGACAGGGAAACAGACAGTGCAGGGTAGCAGTTGCCATAAGCTTCAAAGCCCACGGGCTATTACACCTGCTCTCACACAGAAACCAATTGCATGGCAAATACAGATACTTGGGATCCTACAACAGCCTGTACTAGGATGAACTGCTCTCCTAGTACAGGCTGCGGCTGTACCTTCTGCCCTGTCCCCTTCTTCCCTATGATTTCATTCTAACCCCTGGACCTCAGCCTGGAATCTGTACTGTCAGGAGGGTTTACAACAGGGACAAAGTGCAGCAATACCATGCCCCAACCAAGCACCCTGTTTGCTTTTACTTTCAGAAGTCAGCTCTGTTGCTGTAGAGCTGCTCTCTACCCAAGATATATGCCAACCACACAGGCAAAGTCAAAGTCAGAGTCAAAAGAAAACTATCCCAGGGAAGTCAAACTTAAGACAGAATTTGAACACCCAAGCCTTGGCTGGGTTTAAACAGCATGGTTTGTCCTCTTTCAGGAGGATGCTCCCTAGAAGGTGGCCCCTAACTCAGTCCTCTTTATCATGCCTCTCCTTGTACCTCCTAGGGAGTGGGGAAACCTAATCTACTCCTGATTCACAGAAAGCTCTCTACCAGGCTGGGTGAATCCCTGAGGGCAACGCCTAGTGTACCATGGCTGTCTGGACATATAAATAGCAAGAACAAGGTAGACATGATAACAGATCTGCTCAGCACTATAATTGCATCTGAGCAAGGCAAAGGATTTGGGCACTACCATCAGCCTGTCTCTCATGTTTGTGCTACACCTCTGAGTAGCACAGGGACCACCCAGTTAGGGAACTAATTGGGCAGCTACCTCTTCAACAGAAGCAACACCAAGTAAAGGAACCAAATCCCTGGCAGCTATCAGCAAATGGATCCCTGCAGGAAAAGGGATTAGAGGAGGCCTTTTCCCTTGTCCACAATAAAAGCTGGCACCATGGCATTACTACAGCCTTTGAGATCCCAGACTAGAGTTTGACAGCTGGTAAGGTCTTCCCATCAAGCTGCAGAAGCAACAGTCACACTTCATTGGGCATTTCTGTAAACAAAATGCTAAGGAGGAGGAAACTTCAAACCTAACTACACAGAAAAAGCTACTTTTGCTGCATGAAGGCTAGAGCTCAAAACTTTACCTTTTGCCAAAGGACAGGGAGTGCAGTGGAAAGACACCTGTGATCAAGGTGAGAAGAGTTCAAGCAGTAAACAGCTCTGGTTTCACTTGGCTCTGAGAGAGGCTTGTAATTCTCTGAGACTAAATAGACATACCTGATTCTCTCACACTGCATTCCCCTGTCAAGTTTAAGATACTTTTCTGCATTTGTTACTCTCAAAATAAAAGAAAAGCTTCCAAGTACAGACACTAACACGTTTGTTGACTTTTTCCCCCATATGCCAAACAGCTGAACTTCAAAACAGCAAAAAAAACAGGAGGCACCACACACCATTCTTTTCAGCTGTTCCCCAGGCATGGGGAGGACAGACTACATTGTGTGCCTGCTTCAGAGGTAACTTTTTAAGGTTTCTTAACTTGAAAACAGAGATAATATCCAGCTAAACTGGAGATCTAGCTCTTGCAGAGGACAAGAAAGTTCCCCAGTGCCCTACACCCCCAGGAATAACCCTCTTCCAGAATTAAAGCTGCTAAGAAAGAATAAAGAGAGATTTCCTAGTTACTCAGAGATACTGTTCAACTTTGATCCGTACACACTGCTTAATGTCTCTGTCTCTAGCTGCTTTGCCTCCTGTTCACAGCCACTTAGAGCTGGTGCCCACCGGACAAGAAATTGGCTCCTCTCCTCACCAACAGCCCCACTAGACCTACATTCAAGCAAGCTAAACATAACTGACCCCTCGTAAGTCCATGTTACTGTGGTGGGGGTCAAAACCCTGTGCTGACTTCCTACCATCAGGGGCCTTCTTGACGTGTGGCACAGGTCTCCTCTGCAGACACCTGCTCTGCAGGGCACAGCGGCACCTACCCTCCCTCCATCCCACGGGGGCCAGGTGCCCATTTTGGATGGTGCTTCACCGCCTTATGAGGCTGAGGTACCTCCGACACTCCCTCCGACCTCAGCCTGGGGCGCCGCAGCCACCCGCGAGGGATCAGGCCAAGGGAACACGGAGGTAAAGGCCTTAAAAACAAAGCGCCGCACGCATTTAGGAAGAACGAGGAGGAAGGCGGAGCGCTATTTCCCTCCCCACCCCCTCCGATTCTGTTGTAATTAACAGATTAATAACAACGAAGGGAAGACTCGAAGGAGCGCTCGGCTCTGGCAGCCGCCTGGCCTCGCTGTGACAGCGCCGGCACCTCAGGCCGGCCTCGCGCCGCCCAACGGCCGCCCCCCAGTGCCGAGGGCTCCGCGCCCGCCCCGCGCTTACCGAGGCAGGCGCCACTGACGAGGGCGGTGGCGGTGAGCGCTCCGGCTGAGGCGCCGTAGACCTTCCTGGCGTTGGCGACGAGGAAGGGGGCATGTTCCTGCAGGCAGCTGGCTACCCCGATGTGGTAGACCCCCAGGAAGCCGCAGCCGGCGAAGGAGATATTCCAGGTGGAGTCCAAGGGGAACATGGCCACCGCGCCCCGCTGAAGGGGGGTGGAGCGTGAAGGTGAAGAAGCAGCCGCGACGGGGAGGGGAAGCCGCGGGGCTCCTCTCACATCACACCGCCCCTGGGCGGACAGGACGGTGGACGAGAGCCGAGAGACGCCGCTGCCGAAGGAGGCAGCCTCTAGCACGGCGAGCTTTGCTGCTGGGTTGACAGCAGCAGCCGCCGCCGCGCTTATATCAGGCGGCCCGGCCCGGCCCTCAGGCCCGCCCTCGGCCTGCGAAGGGGCCGAGCTGAACGGAGGCGGCCATGCCGGCCTTGGGCGGGAAGCACCCGGCCCCTCCTTCCAACCCTTCCTCCGGTGAACCCCCTCTCTCAGCCCAGTGACGCCGGCCCCCGTGGGCATTGCGGTTATTCGCCGCGTGTTGAACCACGGCAGCTGTACCAGCGCCTCCCTTAAGTGTCAGAGGCTAAACCAGTTCCTTCGAGAAGGGGAAAAGGAGAGGATTACGGCTTCTCGCAGCACCCCAAGCCTTGCCGTGTATCGAGGTAGCAGCCTGTCTTCCCCTCAGAAAACATGCTGTTTCTTGGAGGCCTCTGCTCCAAGTTCTTCGATTTGTGTGCAAGTACAGTTGTTTGGGTTTTGCGAGATGGACGGGAAACGTGAGAGGAAGGGAAAAGCTTTCCCCGTTCATAAAATGCTGAGGAGCCAGAGGGAGGCAAGGCTCAGCACGGCTATAGTGCAAGAGCAGAGACAAAGACAACCCCCCTCTCTTAACAGCTTTCTGTGCCTCTAAACTCACCAAAACATACACAGTTGCTTACCTTTGCTAACCTTGTCTTAACAGTTTTCTCTACATACCTCTAAGCTCACCAAAATGCTTACCTTTGATCAGGTAACTGCAACTTTCAGTAGTGCTTCTGCACAAGCTCTCAGCACAGACAAGCCCATGGCTTATCAGCTTTGCCACAGAGCAGCACTGGGTGAGAGGCCAGTGCTACTAGGAGATCAAAATAGGTTTCAGAATCAGGAAACATCCCCTTGTCATAGACAACACAGACTATAGTCATTCAAACAATTAGATAAGTGTGAAAGTTTATAGGGACATCAAAAGGATCAGCATAGCAAGAGAGGCTTGCTCAACTCAAAGCAAGGAAGCAAGATCAGCAGGAAGGAGGTTTGAGGGGTACAAAACAAAATGCGTAAGTAGTTTTTTAGTAAAATCAACATGGGGCAAAAGCACTTTCTACCAAAGTTTGGGGGTTTTTGGTTTTGTTTGTTTGTTTGTTTTTAAAAAAGACTTAATTCATCTTGGCACAAATCTATTTGTGTTAGTTTTCTTATAACTGGTCCAAAGTTTCTCATTTGGGACACTGTTATACCTGTCCTTAGCAGCTCTCAGACTAAGCAAACTGAGGCCTTCCTTCCCACAGGAGTATCACCAATTATGTTAGTGGAGGTCATCCAAGTAGCCCCTCTCCTGTTCCTTCCACTCCAAATATCCTTTCAAAGGATACAAGGGAGTCTGGTGCTCTCCCTGTAGAGGCACCATCCAGCTTGTAAGAACAGCTGTCTACTGTCTCACAGTCAGATGACTGAAGCAACCAAACTCAGTGAGTAACCCTTGTACAAATCCAATATTTGAGCTCAAGTTAGGCCTCGTACTCCAGCCTCTACAAACAGAGTACATTTTCACTAAACATCTGTGCTTTCCTTCCATTAGACAGGCAGGAGTCCAGCCTTATCTTTCCTACCCTGGAGCCCACCAGCTCACCTAGCTGCCAGGAAGTACCCTTGATACATATTAACTCCATCCTGGAGCACCTAAAGAATTAACCCTACTTATCTCAAGTCCTCTGTTTATGCCCTATACCCACCCTTCTTTCTCTTCCTCTCGTACCTCTACTTGCTTTTGTAATTTCCTTCCTCCCTTTGTGTTTGGTGTGGTTAGCCCTCCTCAGCCCTCATCTCCTCCATCTGAAGAGGTGAACATTGGCACACCTGAGCCTTGACCCTCTTAAAGGCCCTTAACACCAGCTTTCACCCCATGTTTCTGGTGACATGGAAAAGTATTACTATGTAACCAAACCTGAAGAAAACATTGTGTCTTATGTTTTCCAGAGCAGGGATTGTGTTGCAGAAGAACTAGTCAATGGGCTATGACTCTAGTGAAAATCTGTGGCAAAGCTGAGTACTGAACCTTGTTTGCAGATACCTCCCTAACACTTGTAACTGCAAGAACAGCTTTGTTGTCAAGCCAATGCTGCTTCCTCTTCGTTCAGCATTTCACAGACCTTAAGGTTCCTGCTATGTCTGGAAAATAGGAACAACAGTGCTTGCGACAATGCTGGGGTTAGTTTCACTTGATTTCTCAACAGCAATCTCATCCTGAGTTGTTTACATCACTCTACCTTAGCCCTCAAGGTTACCTATTTGAGGAGGTTAATGCTGCCCTGTTGAAACAGGTTAATGAAATAAACCATGTGAACAGTAATCTCTTGTGGAGTGCTGCCTGGGTACTGGCACTAGCAGGCAGGCAAACAACTGTGTTATTCTCAAAAATAAATTATCCACCAAAACTAATCTTTTTCTCCTCAATAAGAAAATACTGCAATAATCCTGCAATTGCTCATAATCCTGCAATAAGCCAGGTCAGCAGGATTTACATGGCAGCTTTTCATGTGTATCAGGCTCCTATCAGAACACTGCAAGTTCACTTGTGCCCTTACATGTTGTGATGCCACTGAGACAGCTTCTCACGCAATCTCTGTTTCTTGCATTTGTTTTCTAGTCTAATGCATGGTGAGCAGTTAGTATGTATGAGGTAATAACCTACAAGTAAACAATCACTGCTTCTTTTTTCAGGTAAGATCTTGGTTGTTGGTAGCCAACGGGAATTAATTTTAAAGGGAAGCTGAGAGGCAGTCTGTTGTACTGTTGTCTTCAGCATGGTACTTTAGTATTGTTGCCTGTAGTCAGCAAGACTGGAGCGCTGGTTGTGAAGCCCAGCCTGAGTACTCTTAACATCACTGGAAAGCCTGACTTTGATGTATTTTTCTTACCTGTGATGTTTGCGTATATCGTACAATTTCATGACAAACACCTGGGACTTGCTTCATAAGAGCATCTCCTGAGGCAATGGAGCAGTCCCCTTGTCCTGCTCTCCTGGGACTGAATTTTCCTTCTGGGAAAGCTACTACGGATATCTCTGCCCTGTGTAAGTCAAACCTACTGAGTTCAGCAGGGCTGCCTGCATGTAGCAGCTTGCAAAATTGGGCCTTAGTAGTAAGAGTGAAACCAGTTAATTTGACAGTGGCCCCAGGGAACCATTGCTTATTACTTTCCAGTAGTGTCCAGGATGTTCTCCCTGCTTTCCAAGTAGTAAAGATGTCATGTCACTCTCCCTGACCCATGGTGTTTGTAAGGAATGATTTTCAGCCAGAGATATTTTGAGACGGCGCAGCATTTGTGTCCCAGTGAGGAAAGCTTGCATGTTTCAACGTCAGGCCTATGACTAAATCACTCTCCCCTACTGTCAGTTTAGTAATGATCAGTTACCAGTGTAATCTCCAGGCACAAAGCTATCTTTTGCTTCACCTTCAATGCCTTTGAGCCTTTCTTTATGAAGAAGTCACGAAAAATCTATTCTAGCTAAAGTTGATTCTGCAAGGGGACAGACTAGGCCACCATTCCAAGTGTTTGCAGGCACTAGTTTTCTCTGAGAGCACCATGGAATACAATGCATCCATGCCACTGCTACCCTTACCTTTGGAAATCATTGCTAAGACTGAAAAGGCATCAGTGACACTTGAAAATTCAGAAGTGTCCACAGAGCAGGAGCAGGAAGCCCAACTCCTTCACAGCTGAAGCTCATTGAGATCAGCAAAACAGACTGAACTCCATCCACAGCACCAAACAAGTCTGCAACAGACTTCCAGGCACATCACTGCTCATATACAAAGCTATCGGGTGACAACTGTTTCATAAAGTCACAGGGGAAGAAAGATTAAAATGCTTTGATTATGCCTTCGGAAGAAACAATCACCGTGCAGAGGTTTTAGCAAATTTTGTAAAATGTGTGTGAAATCTTGGAGTAGACCTGTCCCCTGACCTTCACAAGGAATACCTGCAGGGTGGTTACATAAAATAGTCTCCCTGTGGCAGTGTAACAAATGCTGTATTTTCAGTGCTTTGTCCAAGAACTGCCCTAAAAAGTTTGTTCTCTAAACTATTTACCAAATGAGCTGTCCTTCTCTTTCTCAAAGCAGATTGAGCAACAGTTTTCATCAAAATGATGCACTTCCAAGAAGAAATTTAAAGGTGGTAAGAGGACACCCAGCACAGCATCAGGTCCATAACTCAAGATTTAACAGGTCATAGGGAGAAGATAGAGAAAAATAGGGAGAATAAAGACGTTAGTCTAGATGTAGCAGTAGTCCTCCCATCATCACAGTAGCCAGCAGCTGGCACCACAGGTTTCAGTCTCATTCCACAGGCCTGGGCACAGCAAAACTCATGGAATAGCTTGGCGCCACTGAAACAAATTCCTCCGTGCATGGAAGCACCCTGCTGAGTGGTGTGACAGGGCAGTTCCTTCCCATGAAAAGACTTTGCTCTTGCAGCAGCCCAGCAAAGCAACATTGCAGGGCATGGGGGTTACCTCTCAGTAAAACCAGATACAAGACCTTTTTTTTCACTGATCTGAAATGCAGAAATCAGCAAGGAAAGAAACACAGGTATACCTGCACCCCTTCCAGTGCCAAACCACAGCCATTACAAGTCTGACAGAATTACAGCAAACATGAGCAGCTTTCAGTACTACCACAAAGCTCACCACGCTAGGACTTAGACAAAGTAGATGTAAGGTATTGGCACTGATACC
This sequence comes from Burhinus oedicnemus, assembly GCA_008921705.1. NCBI lineage: Eukaryota > Metazoa > Chordata > Aves > Charadriiformes > Burhinidae > Burhinus > Burhinus oedicnemus. Next base: position 272,714 of record VFFE01004979.1, read on the forward strand.
TCCTGTGACCCTTTCTTGCAGCATGCACAGAAGGGCAGCAAGGGTTAGTTGCTTGAATCACAGCCATTCTGAGGTCTGAGTATCTTTCAATGGCTCTCTCCCTTGGCTGCTGTGAAGTAATGAGCACTTTCCCTTAGTACACCACAGGGACATGAATAGTTTTTCCTACTTGGATTTCACCCATCTCTCCTCTCAGAAGTACTTGCCATACTTTGTCCCATGACTCATAACCAACATAGCTGTATCAACTAGTGCTTGCTTTTTTTTTTTTTCCCCAAAACAACTATGTTAGAAAAGCTTCACAGTATAGACTGCTCCAGGACACCTCTTTTTGACACTACCTGTGTGGAGACTTGGCATGGGAAGATCATCACACGTGCTACTTGTACTCTTACCTACTTACACTGACAACCAAAGACTGCTGTAGAAGTCAGGGTAAGTTGCCTGCCAGAACCATATCCTAGCAGAAGACACTTTATAAAAGCAAAATTTACTGTCTTCCTAAGCTGATGCGTTCTTCTGGGCACACCAGAGGTCAGTTTCCATTCTCCAAAAATACCATTCTCCTCAAAATAGTTTCTTTTAGTTCAGATCAAGCTGATTCATATCCTGATAGTTCAGATACCCCCAGAACAACTATTCAGTATGAAGAGCACCTTTATCTTAGTGTCCCATGAGGAGCAGGATGCAGTATTTTTTTTATTATAGATTCTACGTTAAGCATATGGGTGTAACATGAAATCCAAGCACAGTCAAGCATTTTATTGGTGGTGTCCCTAGATCTTGGAAATCTGACACAGCAATGAAATCAGTGCTTTCAGATGTTTACAAAAAACCTAATTATTATAACTACCTCTGAAATGATAATGCTTCTGGACTAATTCAGACCTGCTGTCCATTCAGTTTCACATTTTGGAACTGATTAAACAGATCCTGAAAAATAAAATCCTTTTATTGCTGAATAGATGGGAGTCTTTCCTGAGTAACTGGTATAGCAAAATAGTATGGAGGTGGTGAACTTAAGTTAACATCAGGTAGATTCAGCTTCCACATACTGTTTAACAGCAGTATCATAAAATTCACATACCTGTTTCAGAGATAAAAATCAAAGCTTTGTCAGAGCTATTTTAAGAACAGCTGTCTGAATTCTATAACGCTTTTATGGCTACAGTAATAAACTCAAAAAACCCATTTAAAACAAAGAATTTTAATAATTTCTCTATAACAAATAATTAATCAAATAGGCCGAATCCCATGTCATCATCAGATTCTTCAGATTCCTCCTTCTTCTCTTCTTTCTTCTCCTCAGCTGAAGGAAAGAAAAGACCAAGCCAATGGTCAGTATTTACATTTTTTTGCACCACAGATTTTCAAGATACACGTTTTGGTGTTCTCAGCTTCCATATTATTGGTATTTCAGCCTCCATGGCTCATGTCCTTCCCTTTCAATAGCCAAATATAAGTACTGAGGGGACACAGACACTACTATCGAAGGGATGTGCTTTACACAGTGAAGTCAGTTTGATTATTGGTTCTAAGACAGACGATCTTATGGCAGATAAAGAACAAATGCTTCTGATTGCCTAAAGGACAAGTAACTGTTCAGGTTTATGTTTCAATCACATAGTGAACTACCAAAATGGAAAAGCCTTGAAATTTGGACTTGGTTGTTAAGATTTTAACAGAGAAAAACAGAGCTGCCCTGTAACAATGTCTCTCCACCCGTACTCACCAGCAGCAGGGGCAGCAGCTGCAGCAGGAGCAGCAGAGCCCCCTCCAGCAGAGACTGCCACAGCTCCCCCAGTCGGCATGCTGGCAAGTTTTCCATTACCTGAGTGGGACAGAAGAGTACTTAAATGCTCATTGCAAGCACAGAGGTAAGGTGAAAAGGAAGAGAAATCAGAGTGCAGAAAAAACAGATACTATGTCCATGGACTAAACCTATCACTATTAGCTGAAAGGAAAAAGAGACTGCAGTCATGATAAGAAAGTATAAACTATTTTGTGAAAAAAACCCTCGAGTTGAGGATTCACAAAGGCTTATCCCAAGAACACTGCCAACACATTATCAGCAAGTTCTGTTCTGTACAGAAAGTCATGTCCCACTTCCTTCCCCCCCCCGCCCAAAAAACTTCCATATAAAAATAGTGGCAAACACATCTGTTTTTACACATACAGAAAACATGTCTTCTGAATTCAGCGTAATAGTCCAGAAATCATTTATTTCAATGCGCCTCAAAAACAACATATAAGCAGCACTGGCTTCCCCCTTTCCCCCCACCCTGTCCCTGTTTCAACTGGGATAGAGTTAATCTTTATAGTAGCTACTGTGTTTTGGATTTAGTATGAGAATAATGTTGATAACACATACTGTTTTAGTTATTGCTAAGCGATGTTTACATTAGTCAAAGACTTTTTCAGCCTCCCATAGAAGCTGGGAGGGACCATAGGCAGAACAAGCTGGCCAGGGGCAAGGAATCCACAATCACTGCTTGGGACAGGCTGCGCAACCGATTATCAGATGGTGAGAGCAACTGGTGTTGCATCACTTTATTTTGTATATTCTTTTACCATTATTATAATTATTTTCCTTTTTTGTTATGGTTTATTAAACTGTCTTTATCTCAACTCGTAAGGGTTTTCTCCTCCTTTTCTCCCTACCATACTGGTTGGGGGTGGTGGTGGGGAGAGTAAGCGACTGGCTGCATGGTCCTAGTTGCTAGCTGGGGTTAAACCATGACAACCCCACAACCCCCCCCCCTTTTTTTTAATGGTATAGAGAACTGTGAGGGCATGACTGGATCACACTTACAGAAAAGGGGCTAAAGATGTTATGGCAAAGAGTACAGTATTTTAAACAAATTCTCCAGCACTCTATGAACCCTATTGCATCTCCTTTGCGATTAGCAAACTGATTTCTGATTTATGCCTGTCTTTGGAAAGCTAGCTAGTTCTCTGGCATCTGCCTTCCACATACCAAGGCTCCCTTGGCATTCAGAGGTCGTGTACACAGAATGTTTGCCTGTATTCCAATTTCTGGGAATCAGTTTCTAAATAATTCCCTGTTACTTCAAGCTCTAATAAACTAGCCAAGTAAACAAACATGTTTCATATGCATGTCAGTATGTTCTAGGAAACAATTTATTTAAAGTATTACAAGTACTATAGGTGTGTTGTAAGTACATGCATAATCACTTTCTTAGGTCTTCAGACCACATGGATAGAAATGTCCAGTTACTGCTCATAACAGCAAGGCCAGGCAAAGTCCTGGCAACCTTTAAGCAAATATATGCCTAAAAGTTCCCTTGTGCGTACACACTCACAAAAAAATAGACAGTAATAAATCAGAAACCTTTGCACTACCTCAGTTCTACTTTATGTCAGCCCTATGACCTAGTCAATTAATGTTAAAAGTTCCAGCTTTTGTTAAAAGCCAGCAGGTAAGAGCACAAGCTCCTACAGAAGCCAGCACTCAAGAATCCTATCTTAGACAAAAGGAAATGCCAGACTTGGGGAGCTCTAAAAGACATGTGTACTGAAGAGGCTTGTATTAATCGCAGAGGGTGTAACTGTACCCTTAATGTCAATTGACACTTATTTGCATTTAACAGTCTGTTCTTCCTGTTTTACATAATTGGTGCATACAAGTGGGTAAACGCAAAGAAAAAAATCTCCCAGAAAACTTGGACAGCTAATCCTTTATCCAATCAACATGTCCAGAAAACTACATCATGAGCAGACTACCAGTAAGCTCATACATGCCTAAGTTTTCCAGTTTAATATGGTCCACAAGCGAAACCCAGCAGGTACTGGCATCAACCTGCAGGGAATTAGAATGGACCTGGATTTCAGTCATTTCAGCTGAGATCCAGCAAGGAAGTCCACAGCTGCAAAGCTAAACTGATAAATAATCAGGGAGTTGGCAGCAATGCTACGCTCTCAGGCCTAAGTTACCAAAGTAGCAGAGGCAATTATCTGTGACACTGAGACTGTACTTACCCTGAGCAATGACATCCTCGATGTTTTTTCCATTCAGCTCACTAATAACCTGTGTAAAGTAAGTTTAGAATGTTAGTTTCAAAGCAGCATGAGTATAAGCTACATTTAAACCAGGACTGATTAATCATCATGTGCAATGCCTCCATCCTGCTGCTTATACAATCCCAACGTTCCATATTTCTCAGTAGAAGGAATAGGACATTGAAATGAAAACTCTAGCTAAGTCTTTCTTACTTCTCTGTGAAAGCTTTTTCATGAAATCTGTTACAATAAATTCACAATGAATTCAACAACCTTGCAGAAAGAAGGATACACAGATGTTGGGGACTCAATTAGGAAACCCCACTAATGGTCTGTTTGTCACTGAGGGACTGTTAACGTATCTTGCTTAATACCCACTGGGAGGCTCTGAAGCACTGGGCCCTAGACCAAAAACCACAGGGTCCTGTTCCCAGCATTACCAAATGTTATAGCCAAGCTGGCTATTGTATCCTTGCACGGGAACAGAGAGTCCCAACTTCAATTTTACTAGCACTGTTGTACAACCAGGGGTGAAGAAAGCAAAATACAAAAGCAAAAATTGCTAACGCAACCAAGCACTTTAAAAACAAACAAACAAAAAAAAGAGAATGCCACAGACCTTACTGGTGAGTCCCTCTACCAGGAGTCAGTGCTAAGCACTGCCGAGTCACCAAAGCCAAAGGACTTTAACCAAGAGCTTTTCAACACACACCTCCTGATTACACAGAGCGTGCGATCTGTGATGTGCTGTGCCTGTGTGCTTGCTTCATCCGGAAGGAAGGTGTTTTTAAGACTTCACTAGATTTACACTGGCTTAAGATACAGCCAATAGAAAAGGATTAATTAATCATGACCAAAACAAATTCCAGAGAAGCTTTCTGGATATTGGAGAATCAGAGAAAACAACTAATCTGTGAAAGTATTAAACAAATGTAGACAAGCCAAAGCCAAAAGCCCTGGCATTTAAATAGGAGCACCATGAGTTCAAACCAACATCCCAAACCGTAATAAGGGTGCTGTCACCTCAGTCAACCCATCGTTTGGTTGGGCCTATGGTGAAACACCATCTCCAGCTGGGAAAGTAACTTGTTTTTTCTCCACCTCTCTAGAAACACTTTGCAAACAAGTATGGTCCAGGTAATAAGACCATTTTTTTGGTTCTTTTTTTCCACGGCCATTTAAGTCCACAAGACTGAAAATCTATTATATCACAAGAAACATTCTAATTAAGATACTCTCTTCTTAAAAAGCCCGTTTTTCAACACAACCATTTCAGCATTAATTTCCAAAATTTTCCTACGTATTATTATTGAATACCTTTAACATCCACGTTGTAATTTGGCTATGTTTCTTGGTGAAGGTACAAATTCTTCTTTGCAGTACACTAAGTAAGAACTTATTACTGAATGTCAGGCTTTCAAAAGTGTTAGGTTTGAATCAATACTGACCAAAAGCCAAAATTAAACATGAAGTGCAAACGATACATTATGTCAGAACAGAACCTATTTTCAATACATATTTATCGTAGCCACCATCCCATTGAAAATTATTAGACTGAACAGTCAGAAATCAGCAACAACTGACAGAGATCTTTGCAGAGGACAGGTGTTAAATAAGAAAGCCAGACTTCTACAAAAACGTTGTAAAAATAGTTCTGATTGGTTAAGCAGTGTTTCAGAAATCACGTGTAATGATCAGCAAACATCTGGACAAAAATAAGACTAGACCAACAGCAAGGCAACTAAAGAAACACTGAAGCCAAGGAAACAGCTCCAATGCCTGAAGCTGACTGGAACATGACCATCGGGAATTAAGAAACAATGCCACCTTGTTCATCCGTTCATCGTCTGTCTCGATGCCAACGCTGTCGAGGATCTTTTTCAAGTCCTTTGATGTGGGAGACTCATTGCCACCGAGGACTGCTAGAAGGTAAGCTGCGACGTAACGCATCCTGGAAAACAAGAGAACTGGACCTTCAGTGCTAACGATCTAGTTACATGTTCGGAGAAAGTTCATCTGCTCACTAGGGGGAAGCAAGCCTCCTCCTCCCGGCCACAATTGTTTTGCTCTGCTTTTAAATGAAAATCCACAACGTGCGAGGCCGCGTACCGGCCTCCTACTAGCACGGGGCCCCGCACAAGGCAGCCCGTTAAACACCGCAAAGCTGCAGCGGCTCCTGCCCTGCGCCGGCTCCGGGGCGCTGCTGCCCGGAGGCCCGAGCAGCCGGCACAGCCTAACACTGCAGGCACCCCACACCTCTCCCGGAGGACAGAGGCACCACGGCCTCCCGAACACCGCTTCACCCCCCCGGACGGCATCCCCGCTCCGGCTCCCCGCGGCGTTCGCCTAAGCCTGTCCCGTCCCTCCGCAGGCCCTGGCCCAGGCCCAGGCCCAGGCTGGGAGAGCACATGGCCGCCAATTCCCTCCACCCTCCCGCCCGAAGTGGTCTCGCCCAAGTACCGCCGGCGGCCACAGGCGAGAGGGGGTGCACCAGGAGCGACCATTCCCGCGGGAGAGGGGGAAAGGGACCGCCGAGCACTTACTTGGGAGGAGGCGGCGGCGCGGGAGACAGGCCTGGGACGTGCGCTCGCGATGGCAGCCCAGCGACGAAAGGGAAGGGGCGGTGCCTCGGCAACGCCTTCTTCCCGTCACCCCTCAACAACGCGTGCTGCCATTGGGCCAGGCCGGCGGGGAGCGGGCAGGCCAATGGGGAGCCGCGGGCTTTGCTGCGGCACTAACGGCCGCCGCGCAGACGGTGGCGCATGCGTAGAGTGGGGCCGTCAGCCGCGTGAGGCCTGCTGCGTGCCGCCTCAGCACAAGGCAGCGGCAACTAATTTTCCGTCTTCAGGGCTTTTTTTTTTTTTTTCCACCTCAAACTGTGGCATCCGCGCGGGCCGGGCGATGTTGTCCACCGTGCCTTGCCCTGGCGGGGTGGGCCTGGCCTCCCGGGAAGTGCAGACCCCTCCGCTGAGGAAAAGCTCTCCGCAGGAGGGAGCGAGCGGCCGGTCCTCTTCTGGGGAGGCTGGGAGTGAGAAACCCAGCGGGAAGATCTCGCCATGGGATTACAGGAGTTACTACCTGCGTTTGGTGTGCTTGATTTCTTACTGGATTAGAGAAACGAATAAAAGTGAAGAGTTAACGTTTTGCCAAAATGCACTGGACCCGAATAAACCTGAACCGCTGTGGCAGCAGGGCAGCGAGGAGGCTTTTGGCTACCCCTGCCTTGCTGCCCTGGAGGCTCCCGCCTGTGCAGGTGAGAGCACTCTCCATTCCTCTGGTAACTGGTGCTCCCAGTTTTATAACTGAGGAAGTTCTTCAGCAAAGCAGTCAGCAGTTAGTGTTTACTCCCTGCGGGGAAGAGAAATTTGAGCAAGGGGCACTTCTCCCAGGGCATTAATGCAGCAGCACTGCCATATCACACCATCGAGGCACCAGCTGGAAACTCACATGAAAACCCGGCTTTGCCCCTCTGAAAGACACAGGGAGCGGCGCAAATGCTGTGGGGCCTCGCCAGGATGTGGTGTTACACCTAATGGCGGCCCCTCGCTGTGAGACAGCGAGCTGAAGGCAGGTGCCTTCCCAGAGCGCACAGGGCAGCAAAGGCCCAGCCATGGCAGAGCCCCGTGGCTCTGGGCGGCCCGAGGGCTGGCTCGGCAGCACCCAGCCCTGTGCCCTTCCAGGCTTGCAGCCCCAGCTCCCACTACGTTTCTCTCCCTAAATTTGCAGCGAATGAGCACAATACCAGGAGCTGCCCATGCCTCCCATTGCCTGGAGGTTGAGCTCATGTTTGAGCCCAGGGTAGCTGCAGTGGGACCGGCTGGGGTGCCGAGGCTGTGGCGGTATTAGGAAAATCTCATTTTGTGACATTTTCGTGACAGCGGGACGCCCGGGCCGGGCTCCCCAGCGCGGCCTGCCCCTGGCCCCGCTGCATCTGGCACCTCCCCCGCCTCGTCCCGCCCCGGCAGCATAGCTCGCCCGCAAACTTTGCAGGAAGTGCCGGGGCTGCGCCGGGCTGAGCCCACCCAAACAGAGCACGGCCGGGCTTTCGGGACCCAGGTTTTGTGTGCCAGAGACCGGCTGCGGAGGGGGTGAGAAGAGCGTGGCCGTGCTCAGCGGGGTACAGTGTGTGCGGCCTGGCTGCTCGGCTGTAGGTCCTGACGGGTCCCTGGGGGTTGAGCCCCGGGCTCAGGGGCCCTGTGGGGTGTGGGGAGAAGGGGCCCTGTGGCTGCCGGAGCTGGCAGCTGGGCAGGTAAGGACAGCGGGGCGAGTGTCTGTGTGCGTGTGCACATGTGTGTGTATGTGCAGGTGTGCATACCTGTGTGCCTGTGCACAAAGGTGCCTGCCTGTGTTCTGTACATGCACCTGAGGCTGCATTTTTGATCTCCGAGCCTCTCCAGCCTGGCCAGTTCAGAGCTGCCTTCTGTTTCCTTCACCATCAGTAACTTTACAAAGCTATAGCAGATGGTCTTTTTGCTTATGGATATCTGTAAGAGAACTGTGTATGTGTTGTGTACAGCCTTTTTGTAAGACTTACCTTTTCACTAAAGCAGTAGTTTCCATTTACCTGTTCTTTGTGTCCTTATGTGTCCATAAGGTTTGTGCTCTTTCAGGGCGACGCGTCCCCCCAGACTGTGCATTAGGAACATCAGCACTGCCATGTCCCCACAGGTTAATAGTAAAAAGCACTGCTCCTCAGGGTGTTGCAGGGGCATTAGCTTGCTTCTGCTGACCTCAGATGTTAAAGCCATTACAAGTTTTTTGTAGTTCTGCATCACTCATTGAAAACAAATTTCTATTTGCCTATTCTATGCATGGCAGGGTTTAAAAAGAACTCCTGATATTCACACCACAAGCTAGTTTAATTGCCAAGCAGAGGAGGAGTTGCAAAAGATAAAGGAAGTGGAAAGAACAGGAAACGGGACTTGGAAGTATGTGACTACTGGTATAAAAACCAGTGTGGTGCCTCTGCTCATCTTTGCACTACCAGTGGCTCATTTTGAAAGTCCTAGGTGGATCAAAGTTTCTTCACACTAAGAAGGCAGAGGAATAATTAATTTGTTAATTAATAAATTTCATACCCCTGCTTCTTTAGTTCTAAATTCTTCGTAGCATGCACTATCTACTTTTCCCCTTTCTCTTTATCCACGGAGGGTGCTGCAAGGGGAGGAAACAAGGACTAGCTGGTATCTAGCTGGCCATGGCTTTGTGCCCGGTTTGCTGCATTAGAGCATGCCTGCAGAGGCAAATCTGCAAGAGCTCCAGTCCCACTATGCAGTCCAGTGCTCCTGTGCCACGGACACACCTTTTCTAACCCCCTCCCTGGCCCTGCCACATTTGCTCTTCTGCCCTTTGCCCGTTTTCGTCTATGCTCACTTTTATCCCGTTGGCACCCAGTTTCACAACTGGGTTCAATGAAGACTCATTGCAGCCTGCATGCAGCCTCTGGGCTCTGCTCCTGGCTCAGCTCTCCTTGCCCCGGTTTCCCCCTCCACTTGCAAAGCCTCCCACTAAGGCAATTTGAAATCTGTATAAGGCATAGCCATTTACATTTATATCTTTTAAAGTTCATATCGCCATTTATTCTGATGGTGGATAATTGCTCCATTCCCTGCCGAGATGTCAGATGGGAAAACTCAGAGGTTTTCCCTTGGAGGAGAAGACTCCGTGCCATCCATCACCCTGCATTTCTGTGCTCTCTGCCCACAAAGCTTTCAGTAACACGCATGTAATTTCTCCTGCCCTCTTGCTGTGATTATAAACTGTTTCCAGCCACGCTGGGTTGGGGCAGGAAGCCTTCATCATGCACTTGTGTTCTATTTCAGAGCCATCTTTCCTCCTCTTTCTTGTCCCGGCTGCCTTGTGCTGCTGCCGGTGCCTGCCTGCCTGGCAAGTCAGAGCATGTCTGGAGCCTGTGGACGAGACATAGAAGATGGCAGAGCTGCTGGGGCTCGGGGACGAGTGCGGGGAGGGGGCTTTGGGCGCTCCTGCGCTCGCTGGCTCCTGCCTTGCAGACAACAGGCTGAACCTGGATGTTTATCCTGACGGCTGCCACCGGTTCCTTCAGCTGTTCGATGGGCGACGGGGAGAGGTGGTCCGGGTGGAGTTCCTCCGGCTCAGCAGCAACGATCACCTCCTTGGCACCACACTGGGCATCCTTCCTCATCTGAAGCAGCTGAAATCCCTGGTGCTCAAAGGTAAATTCCTGGGCCTGTCAGCATCCAACTTTTTTAGGCTCAGCTATTTTTTTTATCCTCTCCACACCTGCGGGACAAACTGCCTTTGGAATTGTTTTGTTCTAGTGCCCTTTACTACAGCTTTGGCTCTTAGTCTGCTCAGAGCTGCATTCAGATTTCAACAAGATACAGCCTCTAGACTCTTATTTCCTTCCTTTGTTTCTACAGCTGTGTGGAGACTGGTTCGGTTGATGCTGCAACATTTTCTGTAGGCATCCTCTAGGAGAAAAGTATTTTTTGCTCAGTTATGCAAGGAGAGGGGGATTGAAAGGTGTTGGATTTTTTCACAGATGTTCAGCCCCTCTTTCATTTTTGGCAGTATAATGAGCTGTCTTTGCTGCGTTTCCATCTGAATCAATCCTAGCTTAATCCTTGCTTAGTGTCATTGAGCACAGGTTTAGCAGAGTTCAAGACAGACCAGAAGAGGCTGCTCAACATTTTATCAGAAGTATGACTCAGGGCGTGCACGTAATTTGGCAAGCTGTAATAACCCATAAATAATATAGTAATAACCTATAAATATGAGATCATTCTTTGACTTTCTCATCTCTATTGTAGGAGAATCTAAATACAAATGGTATAATTTCTGTATCAGACTGAAACATTTGTTCTTTGGGAGGTGGAATTTTAAAAAGAAATGAGAGAAAAAAGGGGGAGTTTGTGGCCAGAATTCAGGATTCTAGTTGAAAAATGAAAAGACTGAGGTTTGTTTCTGTATCTGCCACAGATTTCTCATGTGCATAATTTCATTTGTCTTTTCCCCCTTTAGTAAGGGGACGATAATGGCAATAACTTTTTTCAGGCTTGTTTTGTGAGATGTACACACACCCTGAACTTCCTGAAGTGCAATAAAATAGTTTGCTAAGATTTTCCTATGTACAAAGTGCAATGTGTCTGTTAGTTTGATTGTTCTCAGTTTTCACCATTATGCAGCATAAAAAAAGTTTGGTGCTCTCTGCTGTATGTGTATACAAATAGACAACAGTGGAGGGAGAGTAGGAAATGATGGAAAAATGGAGAGTTTTGGAAGCTTCCTTTTGTTTGCTTGACTTATTTTCTGTGGGTTCAGCCCTTCTCCAGTTTGAGTGTCACAGGCTGGGGTGGGGGACTTGTATCCTTCCCTCTCTGCATTGTCTAGCCTACACAATACTGAATTACCTGCCTGTTTTTCCACATTTTCACTGCTTTCCTCATGTCTGCTTTCCAGTCTTGCAAGGGCAGATCTCAGTCCTCAGGGCTGTTTGTCCCTTGACGGGCAAAGCCCAGAGAGCGAGGAATGTCTCCTTAGTCCATAAAGTGTTGTGTGTTGGCCACTGGTGCTGGTGGGGAAGAGGTGGGGAAAGAGAATGAGAGGCTTGGAGATGTATGGGCCACCCTGCTGAAGGGTGGTAGGTGTGTGGAGTGGCCTGGCTCTTTCTGAGCTTCAACTCCAGATGTGTTTAGTACAGTTCTACTGGTTGACTGTGGCATCTCTTGATTTCACAACAGGTCTTCACCATTATACCACTTTCACTGACCAGGAAACTGAGTCAAGGAGCAGAAAACCCACTTCTTATGAGTACTTTGTAATCAGTACTGCTCATTGTGATCTCCCCATCTTCTGGGCCTCTGTGCTAAGGAGTCTCACACAAGGTTGGTGAGGTACCCCTGTAGCATATTGACCTCTTCCTCCATTTCCCTCCACACCCAGGTGGCCATGCCAGGGATGAGTTTGGTTTGTGCCAGCATGGCTCCTTGACAAGCTTGCCACCAGATGTTGGGAACTTAAGGTGTCTCACCCACCTGGATCTCAGCTTCAACAGCCTCTCCACCTTGCCCAGCTGCATCCTCCACCTCCCCAGCCTCTGCATGCTCCTGGTGAGCCACAACAGCCTGGTGGCACTCCCTGAGGACTTTGGCTCTCTGAGCAAGCTGACTTTCTTCTCTGCTATGAAAAATCAGCTGAAGGACTTGCCTCAGAGCATTGGGGAACTGGCAGTGCTGCAGAACCTGGATCTCTCAGAAAATGCTTTGGAATTCCTCCCTGAAGAAGTTGGGAATCTGCACAACTGCACAGAGCTGGATCTCTCTGGGAATCGCTTATCAAGCATCCCGGACTCCTTAGGTAAGTATTTTCTAGGGGAAAAGAAGGACATGGGCTTGCTGAGCTTTTGGTACAGTCTAGGATCCCTGAGGCCCTTGGTCTCTGTCCCCGGAGTCATTAGCCCAAACCATCTGTTACGTTACAGCCAAATGGAAGGGATATCCAGAAGAAACATGCTTGGTTCAGTCCATTGCTTTGAGCGTTAATGACTCTCTTGGACCATGCTTTCTGCTTCTGTGGATCAGCAAGACTGCTAAGATTTCAATACAATTTACAATAGCCAAGGATTTGGCCTGGCTGGTTTTGGGTAGCACCCAGGACTGGAAACAGAAGAGCTGGAGTTTAATGGAATGCAAATCTGGGCTTGAAATGGCACTGTCCAGTGTGGACCAGTCCACAGAAATAGGCTCTGACTTCTGCGGCCCAGCTTTCTGACTCTTGGGTCCTTTATTACTTTGTGCCTGGGGTTGTCATTGATGCTGTTACGGAAGCATCTTACATCCCTACTCATAGCTGGGTGCTGAAATGCAGAGGACAGAGGAGGCTGCATTGCCTCTCAGCTAATTCCCTAGACCCCTTTATGTTGTGAGCTAAAGAGATGTTGGGCTCTTGTGCTTTTCCTTTATTGTATGTGTGTGTACATGTGATGAGGAGAGCAGCGGGGGGGGGGGCAGTTAGAGCTGATGTGCAATGCAATTAACAGCATGGATGGAAGGTCACTTCTTGTTCTAACCTGCAGCCAATTTGAAGTCTCTGCGGCGGCTGCATCTCCACAGCAATCTCCTGGTGACGGTCCCTGCCTCGCTTGCCAGCCTGCCCAACTTGTCCAGACTTGATCTGCAGAACAATTGCCTCCGTGCCATCCCCCCCGAGATCCAGACCTTGCCATTTGTGCACCTCCGAGGCAATCCCTTAGGAGAAACTGAGCCATCCCTGCAGGCCGGTAATTGCAAGGGTTCTGCTGCTGTGGGTTCTGCCTAGCTGTTCCCTCACTCAGCCCAGCATGGCATGGATGGATTTGGATTAGAGAAGACAAGCAGGGGGGAATCGGATCAGTATTTATTTGTCTGGAATAATTATTAGGTTGTAAGGATACAGACAGTACTAGTTCTGTTTTTATGAGCCCAAGCCCGGTCTGAAGGGCTCAGTGGTCCCTGGAATTGGGCTTGCTAGGAAACGTTTTACAGTGGAAGTGAAAGTGGGATTCATAGGAAACGGACCAGGAGAGGCCTCTAAAGGGGTCCAGCCTTTTTAGCAGACGTGAGCACCAGTTCTTGGACTTGCTGCATGGCCCTAAGGCTGTGGTGGCTCATGCTAGAAGCACAGAGGGCAGTAAGAGGTCACTCTGCTGTGCAGCTACCTCCTGCTTTCCTGTGGTTCCCAGGCTGTAGAGGAGCAGCTCTTTGTCCAAGATAAATGTGATGAATGAGCAGGAATCTGAGCAGGGTTTCCCAGTAGTACTGATGTTCACAAGAGCAACCCCTGATTCCCAGGGCAGGGCCCAGGCAATCAAATGTGGCCCTGAGAGCTGCAGGGATGGTAAATTAAAATATTTTCTAATTCTCCCTGCTTCTGAATTTTCCTGGGGGAGAGTCAGCATTTCCAGTGCATCTTGGGACCGCTAGGCCTCTTCCCATCCTCCTGCTGCTGCCTGATCTGAAGCCTGGTGCACAGGGTTCCATTAGCACCTCTGTCAGATTAGGATTAAGCCAAAACTGAAATGCAAGTTCAGCCTTTCTTGTCAACCTGGATTTAAGTAACCTCTGTCTCCTCCTCCTATCCAAACCTTCTTATTGTCACAGATAAATCCAGTGCCAGAGGGCTACGAAGACTCTTCCTTGGATCAGGAGAGGACAGGTAAGCCTCTGTTATTAAGAATTTGTGTTACAATGGTGTAAAAAGGTCCCAGACAAGAATGGTGTATGGTGGGTATTGCACGTGTGTATAGGAGCTTATGGCCTCAGTAGGCCAGTCAAACACAAGGTAGGAGATTCTTCTGTTGATTTTTGGAGGGCTGAAATAATTGCATGGTGTCATACATTCATGCATGTCTTCTGGAAGCTTTACTGTCACCTCTGAAGGCTGCAAAGTGGTCCTGAGATGTGGCATCCATTTCTACTTTCCACCGGGGGCTGCCTCTGACTCTCTGCGGATCTACTTCCGAACCCTCACACCGGACCCTCAGTGGGTAAAGCTGAGACACCATGATGTCCTGCTAAGTAGAGTCCTGGAGCTGCAGCCTCATGGGGTCAAATTCCAGCAGGTGAGGACACATCCAGGCCACCTCTGATCAATCTGCCTGTACAGTAGTTCGGCAGTGTCTTCTGAGAGTCTTTTGGGACTTTTGAGACAGCTACCTCCATCACTGCTGCTTTTAAGTATCTGTAGGACTGCCTTTCAAAGAAGCCCTGCTGCAAAGAATCATAGAATCCTAGAATTGTTAGAGTCGGAAGGGACCTTAAAGATCATCTAGTTCCAAACCCCCTGCAATGGCCAGGGAGACCTTCCACTGGACCAGGTTGCTCAAAGCCCCATCCAGCCCGGCTTTGAACACTTCCGGGGATGGGGCATCCACAGCTTCTCTGGGCAACCTGTTCTGGTGCCTCCACCAGCCTCATAGTGGAAAATTTCTTCCTAATATCTAATCTAAATCTGCCATCCTTCAGTTTAAAACCATTGCCCCTCGTCCTATCACTACACTCCCTGGTAAAGAGTCCCTCCCCATCTTTCCTGTAGGCCCCTTTTAGGTGCTGTAAGGCCAGTATAAAGTCTCCCTTCTCTTCTCCAAGCTGAACAACTCCCAGTTGTCTCAGCCTGTCTTCATAGGAGACTCAGAAAGGACACAGCCAGCTTCTCTGGCATTGTGCTGGTCTGGCTCCTTTGCCTTCCCCACTGCTTCTGCTTGAGCTGAGCTATAGCCTTCCTCACTCACAACCCTCCTGTGCCAGAGGTTATGTGCTGTTCCAGCATTTGGCCTTAGCCTGCAAGGAGAATGGTTCACATCCTTCCCTACAAGTCTGATTGTGTGGTTTTCATTCAAGCTGGTGAGTACTTACACCACTAGCCCTGGCATGGCTGACAGCAACTCACTGCAAAAGTTGCTTTGCCCTTTCTGCCTGCAAGCTGCTGAACTTTTCCTGCCGTCACACTACACAGCAGACCTAACATCTCCTGTCACCTCCCTGGAGGCTGCAGGACAGAGCAGGTTCCTATCTTTTTCCTCCACTCCCTGCATACAGGCCATGCTTCTCCCTCCCCCTTCTTGTCTGCAAAGGAAGCCACAGAACAGAGCTAGGCTTGGTTTTATCCTTTCTATTGGTGTCTCACGGGAATGCTTTTTTTGCCAGGAGGTGCAGATCTGGATGCCATATGCCTCCCCTCAAACCCTTCACCAGCGTGAGGTGGTAGTTCGGACCTTCAGTGGGCAGAGCTGGAGTGAGCTGAGAACAAGAGTGGAGCAGAAGAGAAAATCAAAGGTAAGCAGATTGGAATGACCAGTGACACACATCATTCCTGTTCCCCTCTTTGGTTTTGCCCAGCCAAGGGTGAGCCCATTTGAAACATCTCATGAGCTGTTTTGACCAGCTGCTACAAAATGGCAGCTCCAGGCTTCCTCTTTCATGGAGGTGTGTTTCCTGGAGGTGATGAGTTGCAGCCTGCCATGCTTCATCCCTGTTCTAGTACTATCATCTGCTCAGTTGTTATTGGCACTTATTTTCCGGCATTTATTGTATTATGTTATATGCCTATATGTTTTCTATTCTATGAGGTGCTATGCTGGACCTTGTTCTCACCACCAAGGAGGGGCTGGTGGGGAATGTGAAGCTCAAGGTCAGCCTTGGCTGCAGTGACCATGAGATGGTGGAGCTCAAGATCCTTAGGGCAGCAAGGAGCATGCATAGCAAGCTCACTACCCTGGATTTCAGGAAAGCAGACTTTGTCCTCTTGAGGGTTCTGCTTGGCAGAATACCATGGGATAAAGCCCTGGAGGGAAAAGAGGCCCAAGAAAGTTGGTTAATGTTTAAGGATCACCTCCTCCAAGCTCAGGAGTGATGCATCCCCACAAAGAGGAAGTCGGGCAAAAACGCCAGGAGGCATGGATGAACAAGGAGCTCCTGGAAAAACTCAAACACAGAGAGGAAGCCTACAGAAGGTGGAAGCAAGGACAGGTAGCTTGGGAGGAATACAGAGAAATTGTCTGAGCAGCCAGGGGTCATGTTAGGCAAGCTAAAGCCCAGACAGAGTTAAATCTGGCCAAGGTACATCAAGGGCAACAAGAAAAGCTCCCACAGGTACGTCAGTGATAGAAGGAAGACTAGGGAAAATGTGGGCCCTCTCCAGAAGGAAATGGGAGAGCTGGTTACCTGTGATACGGAGAAGGCTGAGGTACTCAATGACTTTTTTGCCTCAGTCTTCACCTGCAAGTGCTCTAGCCACACCACCATGTTGCAGAAGGCAAAGGCAGGGACTGGGAGAATGAGGTACTGCCCACTGTAGGAGAAGATCAGGTCTGAGACCGTCTAAGGAGCCTGAAGGTACACAAATCCATGGGACCTGATGAGTTGCATCCATGGGTCCTGAGAGAACTGGCAGATGAAATTGCTAAGCCACCATCCATCATATTTGAGAAATCATGGCAGTCTGTTGAAGTTCCCACTGACTGGAAAAGGGGAAACGTAACCCCCATTTTTAAAAAGGGGAAACAGGAAGGCCCAGGGAACTACAGGCCAGTCAGTCTCACCTCTGTGCCTGGCAAGACCATGAGGCAGATCCTCTGGGAAACTCTGCTAAGGCACATGGAAAATAAGGAAGTGATTGGTGGCAGCCAACATAGCTTCACGAAGGGCAAATCATGCCTGACAAATTTGGTGGCCTTCTATGATGAGGTTACAGTGTTGGTGGATAAGGGAAGAAAAACTGATGTCATCTGCCTGGACTTGTGCAAGGCATTGACACTGTCCCACATGACATCCTGGTCTCTAAATTGGAGAGACATGGATTTGACAGATGGACCACTTGGTGGATAAGGAATTGGTTGGATGGCCGCACTCAAAGAGTTGTGGCCAAGGGCTCGATGTCCAAGTGGAGAGCAGTGACAAGTGGTGTTCCTCAGGGGTCGGTACTGGGACCGGTGCTATTTAACATCTTTGTTGGCGTTACGGACAGTGGGATTGAGTGCACTCTCAGCAGGTTTGCCAACAGTATCAAGCTGTGTGGTGCAGTCGAGATGCTGGAGGGAAGGGATGCCATCCAGAGGGCCCTGGACAGGCTTGAGAGCTGGGCCCGTGTGACCCTCATGAAGTTCAACAAGGCAAAGTGCAAGGTCCTGCATGTGTGTCGGGGCAATCCCAAGCACAAATATAGGCTGGGTGGAGAGTGGATTGAGAGCAGCCCTGAGGAGAAGGACTTGGGGGTGTTGGTAGATGAGGAGCTCGATGTGACCCAGCAATGTGTGCTTGAAGCCCAGGCCAACCATATCCTGGGCTGCATCAAAAGAAGCGTGGCCAGCAGGTCGAGGGAGGTGATTCTGCCCCTCTATTCCGTTCTTGTGAGACCCCACCTGGAGTACTGTGTCCAGCCGTGGGTCCACCAACATAAGAAGGACAGGGACCTGTTGCAGCGAGTCCAGAGGAGGGCCATGAAGATGATCAGAGGGCTGGAGCACCTCTCCAATGAAGACAGGCTGAGAGAGTTCAGAGGCACCCAGCTCGAGCTGTATTAAACCAAGTCTGTGACAGAACCTAGGGTCTCAACTTTTTTTTCTACTGTTGGAGGCTAAGACAGGATCCAGCCACACCTAGACTCCTGTCTGAGAGGGAGTTTAGAAAGCGAGAGGGCCCAGTCTGAACCTCCTGACTCAGAGGGGAGGGTCTTCCTGTACCCTTCTTCAACAGTTGTTCAGCCTGGAGACGAGAATGCTCCGGGGAGACCGTGTGGCAGCCTTCCAGTACTTGAAGGGGGCCTACAGGAAAGATGGGGAGGGACTCTTTACCAGGGAGTGTAGTGATAGGACGAGGGGTAATGGTTTTAAACTGAAGGATGGCAGATTTAGATTAGATATTAGGAAGAAATTTTCCACTATGAGGCTGGTGAGGCACCAGAACAGGTTGCCCGGAGAAGCTGTGGATGCCCCATCCCTGGAAGTGTTCAAGGCCGGGTTGGATGGGGCTTTGAGCAACCTGATCCAGTGGAAGGTGTCCCTGGCCATTGCAGGGGGTTTGGAACTAGATGATCATCAAGGTCCCTTCCAATCCAAATGATTCTATGATTCTTCCCTGTCTTCTGTTACAGAAGCATGTGGCTCACTGTAGTGTCCTTCACTTCTCTTGGTTCCTCGTTGTGTCTCGACTTGTGCAAAATGAATGCAAAGTGCCAACGGAGGGGACATTGCTCTTTTCCAGTGTGGATCCAAACATCAAAGTGACCTTTCCTCCTGGAGTCACTGAAGAGACTCGCAGTGTCAAGCTGCAGGTATGCACGCTTTAAAAAAACAAGCTTTGGTAATCCCTAGTGCAGCTGTTGTCCCATGCCAAGTAGGGGAGATGAAGGTGAGATGTCCACCCTAGGGTAATTCATGCCTGACATGGATGCTTCATGGGCTGAACCATCTCAGATCACCTTCTGTCTTAGCTTCCCTGCCTGCAGAAAGGGTTGTGCTCCAAGCTGCCCTGTGTGGGAAAGGGATCTCCTCGCAGGTCTGCCAGTGCTCCCTCCAGCAGATCAGCAGGTAGCTGCTGTGAAGGGAACACAAGGACATTTTGCCCCTTGTTCCCTTGCAAAACTTACTGGGCCGGGCAGAACAGCTCAGTGAGTGAGATTGGCGGGGGTGGGGAATTACTTATGTGGATCTAATTTTAAAGTCAGCCCACTAAAATTAATTGTTCTGTAGAGTTGCTAGATAGTGCTAAAAGCTATTGTAATACCTTGGTCTGTCCCAGCTTCATAGAATCATCATAGAATCATAGAGTGATTGGAGTTGGAAGGGACCTGAAAGATCATCTAGTTCCAACGCCCTTGCCATGGGCAAGGACACCCTTCCCTAGACCAGATTGCTCAAAGCCTCATCCAGCCTGGCCTTGAACACTTCCAGGGATGGGACCTCCACAACTTCCCTAGGCAACCTGTTCCAGTGCCTCACCAGCCTCATAGTGAAAAATGTCTTCCTAATATCTATTCTAAATCTACCCTCTTCCAGCTTGAAGCCATTACTCCTTGTCCTACCACTACATCCCCTTGTAAAGAGTCCCTCTCCAGCTTTCTTGTAGGTCCCTTTCAGATACTGGAAGGTCTCCCCAGAGCCTTCTCTTCTCCAGGCTGAACAACCCCAACTCTCCCAGCCTGTCCTCTTA
>VFFE01004979.1:297643-328426 GCA_008921705.1 Burhinus oedicnemus
GACTTGTGCAAGGCATTGACACTGTCCCACATGACATCCTGGTCTCTAAATTGGAGAGACATGGATTTGACAGATGGACCACTTGGTGGATAAGGAATTGGTTGGATGGCCGCACTCAAAGAGTTGTGGCCAAGGGCTCGATGTCCAAGTGGAGAGCAGTGACAAGTGGTGTTCCTCAGGGGTCGGTACTGGGACCGGTGCTATTTAACATCTTTGTTGGCGTTACGGACAGTGGGATTGAGTGCACTCTCAGCAGGTTTGCCAACAGTATCAAGCTGTGTGGTGCAGTCGAGATGCTGGAGGGAAGGGATGCCATCCAGAGGGCCCTGGACAGGCTTGAGAGCTGGGCCCGTGTGACCCTCATGAAGTTCAACAAGGCAAAGTGCAAGGTCCTGCATGTGCGTCGGGGCAATCCCAAGCACAAATATAGGCTGGGTGGAGAGTGGATTGAGAGCAGCCCTGAGGAGAAGGACTTGGGGGTGTTGGTAGATGAGGAGCTCGATGTGACCCAGCAATGTGTGCTTGAAGCCCAGGCCAACCATATCCTGGGCTGCATCAAAAGAAGCGTGGCCAGCAGGTCGAGGGAGGTGATTCTGCCCCTCTGTTCCGCTCTTGTGAGACCCCACCTGGAGTACTGTGTCCAGCCGTGGGTCCACCAACATAAGAATGATATGGACCTGTTGCAGCGAGTCTAGAGGAGGGCCATGAAGATGATCAGAGGATTGGAGCACCTCTCTTATGAGGACAGGCTGAGAGAGTTGGGGTTGTTCAGCCTGGAGAAGAGAAGGCTCTGGGGAGACCTTCCAGTATCTGAAAGGGACCTACAAGAAAGCTGGAGAGGGACTCTTTACAAGGGGATGTAGTGGTAGGACAAGGAGTAATGGCTTCAAGCTGGAAGAGGGTAGATTTAGAATAGATATTAGGAAGACATTTTTCACTATGAGGCTGGTGAGGCACTGGAACAGGTTGCCTAGGGAAGTTGTGGAGGTCCCATCCCTGGAAGTGTTCAAGGCCAGGTTGGATGAGGCTTTGAGCAATCTGGTCTAGGGAAGGGTGTCCTTGCCCATGGCAAGGGCGTTGGAACTAGATGATCTTTAAGATCCTTTCTAACTCCAAACATTCTATGATTCTCTCTCTCTCTCTCTATCTGTCTGTCTATCAGTTTATCTGTCCATCTGTCTATCTGTCTATCTGCCTATCTGCAGTGTAATAGTGTAAATTAATGCTTGTTTGGTTGCAAGTTTTCCCACTGGAAGTTTTTCACTCGATAAAAGATGGGTTGAGTAATGATTCTTCTCAAAACATTACCTTTGTAATGGAAAACTGATTATTTTCTCTTACCATTATAAAACAAAGCTTTATGTTTGAAAAACAAATTTGGGAAATAACAAACCTGATGAGCTTTGTAGTTCAGATGAGTCACATTCCCATTTTGTTCTGTGATCTGGATTCCTGGCCAGACTGCATCTCTGACAATGAGCAGTGGTCTGTGGCATTAATTGTGAATATCATCTTTATTCAAAAAGAGCTTGTGGTACGTCATGGGACATGCAGTCTGACCAAAAAGCCAGAGCAGTAGGAGAGAATGAGACTTGTTATGACCAAAATAATGTTCCTGTGGGGAATTTACATTCAAAAGCAGAATGCTTTTTGATATTTCCATCAGGAAAAAAAATTCTGGAGAGATTTTAGTGCAGGAACTGCAACTCCTGTATGATGGGTGGGGAAAAGGCAGGCCTACTGAGTGCTTTGTGTATCTGGATGTCTTCTTTGGTGCTCCAGTCATGGGCTAGGACTCAGGTAAGGCCTGTCTGGGTTGCCATTCGGAGAGTGTGTTTGTTACTTCTGTGCTTCCCCCTTTCTTCAGAGAGGACCTTGATAAGCAGATCCTGGACATGCTTTTCTCAT
This sequence comes from Burhinus oedicnemus, assembly GCA_008921705.1. Taxonomy (NCBI): domain Eukaryota; kingdom Metazoa; phylum Chordata; class Aves; order Charadriiformes; family Burhinidae; genus Burhinus; species Burhinus oedicnemus. The sequence goes on from VFFE01004979.1 coordinate 299,552, forward strand.
GGGCTCAGCAAAATTCAGAGGATCCTGACTGTGTGAGCAAGTTGATTGCAGCCATGAAAGAGAGTGGCCGCCAGGACATCGCTGATGAGGTCGAAACCATCGTTGAGCTGGGACGGCAGAAATACAGGGAATCCATCCGTCGAGTGGGCTTGGAGCAGGAGGGCAGCACTGAGGACTCTGCAATAGCTATGGTGTAGCACCTAGCACAAAGAACTGGGTTTTGTTTGGGGTCCCTCTGCATACCCAGAGTGACAATGTCTTGGGGCTGCTCCCACCTCAAGGGCCAGAGTCTTCCTGAGGAGCTGGACATTGATTTACTTGTGAGCAGACTACTGAGCTCTCTTGGGTCTATACTTACATGCCACTTCTGTCAATCCCAGGCAGTTTAGAGTGCATTTATAACCCTTTTCTGTACTTCCACTTTAGAAATTTAGAGACTGAGGTGTCTGTCAGTTGAGTAGTGGCTAAAGTAGCCTTTAATGAATTAATACTCATGTTACGTGTATTTATTTATAACTTATTCCTGAAACTGTTCTGCTGGAAACATTGGGTGTGAGTGTTTGGGTCTGTTTGTGCTCCAGTGCTTGATGGGAAAGTGGAGGTGCAGTCGTGTTATAAAGGACTGTGGTGCGTTGGGGAGTATTCAGCTGTTTCTCTTAATGATGTGTTTTGCTTACATGAAAATGTAAACTGTATTCCCCATGAAAATGTTTTCTATTTTCTGCCAAATCTCTTCCTGTTCCCTCAAGCCCAAAATAGAAGCTAAGTATCCATGGGGAAAAGAAAAGAAACTAATTTCTAGCAAAATTGCTCTTGTTTTTTGGTTTTGCTCCAAAAGCTATTTTGCAACAAATAAAATTTCACATTGTCCCTAGGCTGCTGCATCTGCCAGGCTTTTTAGATGAGACCTGCATGCTGCCGGTCTTTGACAGATTTCCAGTTTTATTTTACAAGTAAGTAAAAATGCATAACCTTGCTGTTCTGGGAGAGACTCTAATTTAAATGAAAGTAAAATTTCAGTTTCAAGATTGCAGTTTCAAAGGGATATTCCTCACATCCCCCCAGTGAAATATGCCTGTGTAGTAGTGAAGGTGTGACCCCTCATGAAGTTTGGTGAAAAGCATGACTTAAATTTGCATTTTGAAAACTGGTCTGACCAGCTGTGAAATAGCCACTGTTGTGGGATTGGCATGAACTGTGCTGAGCTAACCTCACAGTTTTGCAGTCTGAACATCTTGTATAAAGCTGGAAGTGTTTACTGCTTTTTAACTGCTCAGTCATTGACCACTGAGGTGCCCTTCTCTTCCTGTTCCCCATCTCAACTAATGACCCACTAATGACAGTGGGAAATTTCATGCAAGTTTTTTGAAAGACTACTGTCATCTATGTAAATTCAACTCCTTCAAGACAGGTTTGGATTCAGCATATCCCACTCTCTAAGCCATATTTAAAGGGCTGTTCTCAATCTGAAAAACAGAAGTATGTATAAAAATGCCAGGTTGCAGCACCCAAAGTCAGCCTGCAGCTGCAGGTCTCAGAAAACCTGGTGTTTTCTTCCCCCTGTGGAGAATCATCAGTGGTTTCCCTGATGCTGTGTTTCAGACCTGCCATCAGTACTATTGAAAGAAAGGTATAAGATCGTTCTGCTTTTTTTCTTTTTTTAAGGCCATTCTAACATCTCAGGCCACGGAGTGAGTAGTGTCCAGTCCAGAGCACTGGAGAAGGACTTGCAGACTTCAGTTGTCGCCTTGGGCCTAGGGACTTCCTCAGATCTGATTTCTTAGGCCATGCTGCCCCTCAAGTCTCATGTTGGGTTCAAGTCAGCAGTTCTCTTTTGAATGTATGTTTTCTCTGGTAGTCTGTGTCATATGTTCTTGTCTGTAATTTTGATGTATACCAACGAGGTATTTGTTCTTTCCTCCAGTTTTGGAGGGATGCATTTGGGCATATTGCTCTCACTGGGAATAAAATAAGCATTTAACTGTTTCACAGCATGGTCTGCTAATCCATGAGTGCCTCAAGGTGTTACAGCCAGGTCCCTTTAAACCTGCTGGCAGGAAGACATGGGTGAGCTTGGCTGTGCTGCACAGAAATGGGAGAAGAGCTCTTGTTTGTGTATTGCTGGCTGCAAAGCGCAGGACAGTGTGCAGTTGAGTTAATGGTATCCCTGTAGCTTGGCTTTGCTGCAGTGGGGCTATGCCAGGAAACACAACATTCAGGGCACAGGTTTGACTAGCTGAGCATATGACTAGGACTCAGGTGGAGCAGGTCTAGGGAGCAACAAGGCTAGTCTAGAGGGGACAGTGCATAGGCTTAGCCTGGCCTCCGGTGAAGGTGCAGGAGGCTTTTGGCTAGGCAAAGCTAGACTAAGGAAGTCTACAGGTAGCATAAAGTAGGCATCCACAGCTACAGTGGGACGAAGCTAAGCTGCACTTAGCTTTCCGTTTGTGATGGCCTGGCAACAGCTGAATTAGGCAATGCCAAATTAAGCATTGGGTAGGCTGGACTCTGTGGAGGGCTCATCCAGGCATCGCTAGAGCTATAGCTCTTCCAGATAACAGATAGATCGAGCTAGCAGAGAGGGAGGTTAGTGCTAGGTGTTTAGGTTACTCTAGGTATGGGCTGCAACATAGCCAGATGACAGGAGATACCAAACCCTAGACAGTATCATCAGTAGAACAGCTCTTCAGGATTTGAGCCGATAACTTAAGGAAAGTTAAGTAACTACCCCAGACAGTTATTGTTATCTCCAGTCTTTCACTGCAGAGTGGAAGTCACTGGGCTGGGCCGCCTCGCTGGCATCTGGTTTTCTCCTTGAAGTGACACCAAAGCAAGCACCCAGCTGAGGATACAGAGGTGCTGGCAGGAAATCAGAGCAACTGTCCAACTGCTCTTTCCTTCAGCTGACTTGGCAGCAAATATTTGAGTTGGATGAGAGTCAACAGAAAGCATGTTATTTTCAGGTGTGTTACCTTTATCAATAATCTCTTTGAGGCACAGTAACTCATTTGTAAGCCTGTAGTTGCTATGGCCAGGAAACGCTGATTACAGTTGCAGTAGACGGTTGAAGCAGCAAAAAAACCCCAATGTGGCACTTATCTTTTGAATCAAAAGATTGCTTTCCTTTCTGGCTCCTTTCATTAATACAGCACATACTGGAGTAGTATCTTTCCCTTTCCAGTTATCTGGCTTTTCCTGGTGCCTATTAGGCACCTTGCGGCACCTTACTGATGTTCTGTCAGATTTTGTAGTTTTTACTGTGCACAATCCTGATGCGTCCAAAATTCCCTAAAATAATTTTCAACCAGGAAAAGCCTCCTTACAAAAAAATTTAAAAATAAAGGGAGAAATTGTTTGAGAGTGGGAATATTTTTTCTTCTCCTTTTGACTGTAACATCTACACCTCTTAAACCCTTATAATTAAACCCTTTTCTGCTTCATAAACTTGCAGATCTCAAGCAGAATGACCCAGTGGCCCTGGGAGGTGAACAGTGTGCTTCCCACATACCACCCTCCACTTCCAGCTTTTGCTAACCATGACAGTCCTCTAGCTGCCAGGAGACAGATTCAGGTAAGATGCTTCAAGCTCCTGCAAACAATAAAAGAAATTGCTGAGAAATGAAAGCCCAGGCAAAGCTCAAATCCATTTATTAATTCTGTAAAAAACACAAGGCAAAGCCTGACTATACCCTGCAGGGGGTTAAACTGTTTACATGGTCTGGGAAATAAAATGCTGTATAATTCCCAGTAAAAGACCTGAAGGAAATACGAAGGTGGGAGGGAGCCCACAGGGGCTGTGTTCCGTTTGTCTATTTACTGTGGCCAGACAACAGTACTGTAAAATTCAGAACATCCATAGGATTGCTCTGATAAGGGAAAGGAGATATCTGTAGTGCATTGAGGACTGGATGGTTCAGCCATAAACCTACCGAGCTTGATACAAAACTGAGTGAGCATTAGAAGATACCCTGCCAATTTATAAGATTTCCTGCTGTTTGGTACCCTACAGTGTCCGTACTTGACACTGTCATGCTGCTGTTGCTTTTAAAAGGGAAAGAAAATCCGATGGTCCTTAAATTCACTGTTTTCCCCCAAAAGGAGGATCACAGCATGTTTTCAGCCTTTAAAGGCAAGAGTAGCTTTCACAGGGAAAGGTATGGGGCTGGTTTTCAGACACTGGTGCATCAGAGCCCCAGCCCAGGGCTGCCTCGAAGTGAACCCACCATGCTTATCAGTTGTAGGTTGTTAAAATGAAGAAAACAGCCTTTGCTACAATTAAGCGTGTGTCTATCTCCTGAACTCTGCAGAAATAAACTGTATGTTCCTAAAGCACTATTATTCTGTAAATCTGCGTGGCTTGAAAATCCACGGGGAGAGTCTGATGCATGTTCCAGTTATTGGCTACCTTGAAGGAACTCGGTGACTGGGAAATGTAGAAACTGGGTAGGCACCATGACAATGGAAAATTTAGCCTCTACCCTTCCTGCCTTGCAGTAGGTCTGTAGGTTGAACCCATGCAGAAGGTTGCTTTGGGAGGCTGGGACTAAGATCTTTCCGCTTGGTTTGCTCATTGAACACCAGTGCAGTTCTTGTATTATCCAGACAGGAGATAGTGGAACTGGAAAATGTGCAAGGGGCAGGAAGGATGCTCAGAGATGAATACTACAGAGTATTTTTAATTCTTTTTACAGCCGAGTATTACATCTCCTGGGAAAGGATGAAGACTGTGAATAGATGGTTGCCATCCACTGTTTCTCAACTAGGTGGCACCAAATGAAATAATCCAACATCACCTGCAAATAAGCAAAAGGAGGTACTTTTTTCCTGTGCATCGTTCTAACGCTGAGTCATTGCTGTGAGATGTTTGAGGCCAAAATATAAAAGTTGTGTTCAGAAAGTAATTGGTTAAATTGGTGGAAAAAAGATCTTCTAAAAAGTAAATGAATACGGAAAGCTGAATGCATTCCCACATGTGAGTGAGACATTGGGGTTGCCTTTCTTAGGCAGGAGATGAGTAAGACAGTAGCAACCAAGTATGTGGAGAAGCAAAGCAGGCAGACGAGGCAGATCAGACATCTCTATTTGCTTTCTCTAGAAAGGCAAGATGGTTGCAAGTCTTGCTTCTGCCGAAGCTGAAACTGCCTTGTGGATAAGGGGAGACCATGCTTACATGGGTTGGAGGTGGCTGTTGCCTGGACCCCTCCTCGGAGCCATGTGGCCAAGCTTCGCTCCTGGATTGAGAATTTCAATGGTGACCCATAACAAACCAGGCAGCACTGCCCAAAGGGAGAGATGGGATTTCTACCCTGGACATGTTAAGCTTGAAAATGTCTGGTCTGCCTTGGTTTCACTGCATCTCAGCAGAGAGCTGCAGCTGGAGGTATCTCTGGGCATCTCCTGGCTGGGCACGCAGTCTCACACACTGGTCACTGCTCCCATGCACTGGGTCACCAGGTGGAGCCACATCTTGGGGCAGGCCCTTGTGTGGTCATCAGATGCTGGGTTGCAGGAAGCCACCAGGGAATATAGGTCAGTCACAGGGGACACAGGACAGCCTGACACGTCACAGAGAGGTGAGGCAGGTCTGATTTAGCTAATGGGACATGAGAGCTTGAGGGATGCTGTCTGCAGACATTTAGTGAGTGACGTGGGAAAACAGCAAGCTAATATTCCTCATCACTTAGTTGTTCAAGGTGCTGTAAGTTTCCAGGCTTTCACCACCCTGTCAGCCCTCTGCTTCAACCAGCAAGGGTAAACCTTGGTATTTCTAATAAAAACACAAATAGCTTGAGGAATTTTTGAGTTTTCTTCCTTCCTAATGCAGAAAACCTTTTTTCCTGATAAAAAAAGGCACCAGGGTGCTGCAGGTCCACCCATGGGACAGCTCCAGGGCAGCAACAACAGCTCAAAGCTTTGGGTATGAACAGGAGGTGGCAATACACAGTGATCTGAGTAACCCCAGTTGTGTCCCAGACACGCTGGCTCTGCCAGGCCTCTGCCACGGGCCAGTCCTGGTATTCTGGAGGTTTTTAGCATCACCAGGTTCAGAAACAGCAAATCTGCGTGTCCAGGAGAGAGTGGGGCTCATGCAGGGGGTGGCTGCAGCCCATATGGAGATGCCCATCTCTTCCCACCGTGGGAAGAAGGGACCTGGCTGATGGGTGGTTAGGCTTCTAATTATGCTTTGTTGGGCTGATGAAGAGAAACTTTAGATTACAGTGAGAAGCAGGAGAGTAGAGCTGGCTGAAGGAGGTGGTAACAGGATAGCTGGGGGAGGATATGAGCTTAGGTATGAATCTTCACCTTGCTGCTTATTCAGCCCGGTCCTTGGAGGATTTCACTCCCTCTGGAAGCAGCAATGGCTCGAGACAAATGTTTTCAGTTTTCTTCCCTCCAGGTTGGAGAAAAAGGAAATCCTTGTGATTCTTAGCTTCTCCTCAAGACCAGAGCTGAGAACAAGCACAGGTTGTGACACTGGTTGTAGCTGCTCCCTCCCAAGACTGCGGGTTACTGGCTTCTGGGCCCTGGCACATCCTTTATGTGCTACAAGAGCATCAGGCTGAGTGACAATCCCGGCGAGGCTTTCATCCTGCTGCATTGAGAGGAGCAAGAAAACAGTGTCCCCTCTCAAAAATCGCTTACAACAGATGATTTGCTCACAGCTCGGGCAGGGAAAAGAAGATCCTGCTGCTTAAACAGGCTATTTTGTGACAACTGCTATGCATCAACAATGGCTGGAGGGCAGAGGCAGTCACAAATGGATCCATCAGCTTTTTGGGGTCCCAAAATAACATGGCCCTGAAGGAGCTGGCGGCAGCTCTTGGCGAGGCAGCAAGCCCAGGAAGCCATGACTATCCCTGTGGGTCAGGCTGTTTCATTTTCACCCACAGCAGGATGGCAGTGTCATTGGTGTCCACTTCATCCTCCAGCCTGGCAGCATGGAGCCATCTCACCTTTCTGCCCCAAAGAAACAGCAAAGCGGGTTAATGCAGCCACAGATTTCCCTTAGTTGTTTGCTGGTACTGGAAGGGCAGATGAACAAAAAAGCTGTGGAGAGTGGGGAAGATGGTAAAATCCCAGAGTAAATGGCACCATTTGGCATTGCTTGGCTGCACACCCCAAGTAAAGAGAGTGATGCTCCCTATCTGGCAATGCCCCATAAATTGGATGTCACGTCTGCACCTGGGCAGATGCAGATGGCAGGATGCTGTGGGGCAATTTCTCCCTGGGATGAGGGGGTAAGCCCTGCCGAAAGGCTCCTGTGGCAAGATGTGGTTGCAGCTGCGGGCTCCCCACCAGCAGCTGTGCCTGGAGTGGGATCTGGAGGCCAATCTCACAGCCAAAATAGCGCTATTCATCGGCACTCAATAAACAAAAGTGCCTTGCTGTTTTATCTGGGAGGTAAGTGTGCAGGGCATGAGATTGCTTTCCCTTGCACAGTCTATGCTGAGCGTGGGAGCTTGCACTGGCTGCCAAAGGAGCCAGGGCACCGCTGCTGTGGGACAGGCTGCAGACAGGCGCGCAGGAATGGGGGCTGCTGGGTGTCAGGCAGTCCTGAGGCCAGAGCCCCACAGGTGCTACACACGGAGAGATGCTGGTACTTACTGGAGGTTGCCAGCCCTGTGGGGTGTGTTGCAGGAGCTGGGCCATTTAGCAAGCCAGATCATGACACATTACTCATTAGCACTCCAGGGTCAACCCTGTGGCTCTAAAAGTCACTTACAAAGGGAAGAAGATTCTACTTTTATGCCTTTTTGGCTTCTTGATGATCAGTGATGGAAACCTGAAAGCTTTTTGCTTGGGTTTTTTTTCAGACTAACATTGCCGAGCCTTGATTTCCTTAGAAAAGCTGGAGAAAAGTGGCTGGAGAGTTTGCTGGTGGGAACTGAGGAACCCTTGTATGCCTTGAGTATCAGGGACTTTCCTTCCACTATTTGTTAGGCATTTGAATCAAATAGCTACTAAGAATATGTCTGCAGCCTCCTTCCAAGAAGCGATGGCCAGAGGGGACAGATGGACCATGTACGCTGGTTCACCTGCATGGTTTTGCAGCCTTGAGCTCTCAGGGATAACAGAGCTGAGCTTGGGGTAGAGCTGTCTCTTTCCCAGACCCCCTTCACTCTCTGGCCGCATCCACATCCCCTCTCACTTCTGTAATGTCAAGTGTCCACACAGAAGATGAAACCAGACCTGCTGAGTCAGTGGTTTCTGGGTCATTCCCGGCATCCAAGCTGACAACCAGCTGTGAATCCATTCATTGTATTCATACTAGTTGGCTGTACTCTCAGCAGTTGGATGCTGGATGCCTCCCCTGTTACCTCTGTGCTGTTATCTTTGGCAACCCATCCTGTGGTCCCAATGGAGAACAAGATCAGGCTTGGTTGAGATTGATTTTTCCAGAAAACAGTGTTGACTGGTGCTAATTAAATGTTACTGCCTCTTCAATCTTTATCAGTTAAATTGTCCAGCAGCACTCTGATAATCACATCCAGGATGGCCACTGGGCCAAGGGAGCAGTGACCAAGCTCACCTGATTTGGCTTTTTTTAAGCGTTGGTTTAATATCCACACTCATCAGGTGCTTGGGGATTTCACCAGTAGTCCATGATTTATTAAAACAGAAAGCAATGCAAATGGGATAGGAAGCTGAAAGATGCGACCTCGTGAAAGCCTCTTTCTTTGCCAGCAGACTGAACTTGACCCATGTCCTTGGCAGGCCTAAACTAGCCCATGGCCTCTCTGGCAGCCACGCTGAAAGCAGCGCAGGATCTTTAGACCCATGCAGATGGAGCTTTGTGACAAGCTAAGCACAAACCTGCTGTAATGGTACCATGTGTGACATGATGACGATGTTGCCTCATACAGGAGGTCCTGAGCTCTGCTCTTCACCTTGTATCAGACACAGACCTTGCTGTTTTTGAAGCTCCAGTTTGTACCAAATGGTTTTAAATCTCTCTTGTGTCTGTCAGAAGAAAAATTTTATGTCTGAGAGCAGAAGAAACCTTGACAACCTGGCACTCACTGAATGTGAACTTTCTTCCTCTGCTTTTTTTACCCCCTCTCTTAAAGGCTGCAGGAAGAAATGGGTCCCTTGTGCCATGCACGTTGCAAAGAGCAGTTGTTTTTACGTAGCAGAACCAAAAATAAAAATGGGTGATTGCAGTCTTCTTAAAACTCAGCACAAAGCTCGACAGCAGCAATCTCTTCTTTGCCAGGGTATCGTACTGTCCTACCAGCACATCTATGGGATGGCACGTTATGATAAATGGTAAAATCTATCCTGCTCGATCCAAGCCAGGTTCAGTTCAGCTTTTGTCTGAGTTGGTACAGCACAGTGAAACCCACCGAAGCCTTTGCAAAACAGGGCAGAGCGGAGACCCGCCACCACCAAGGAAGGGAGTGGGAAGGAATTTCGCAGCTGGGGAGTGGGAAGGGGTGACTGCAGCTCCCCTGTGCTCTGTTTCCCTGTTGCCCAAACTGGGGGAGCCCCGTGTCAGTGCTTGCCAACACTTTCCCAAGGATGCAGTGGAGACAAGGCTGTGGGGTTGGACAGACTATGCCAGTGGCTCCCTGCCCACATTCCCGTCCAATACGCACCAAAAAAATGAGTGTGGTACACAGGTCTCCTTCCTTGGTTGGGCACCACCTTTCTGGAGTGAGCTTTGTCACCTCCTGTGCTGTATCTTCTCATGCTTTGCCCAGCCCAGGTTGAAAAATGCACAAGCTGCTCCCTTCTTCACTTATCTCATCAGCTCCCTTCTTCACCTAACTCATCAGCATTGGCTTCTGATGCTTCACCAACCTCTGGTTTACATCTTCTCACCTTGGGTTACAGGTCCCTGACTGTGATAACAAGCTCCTCTCACTTTCAGGCCCCTGCACAACTCTGGTTCTGGGCTGTTCATCATGACTCCATGTAATTGTCGCTTCTCCCGTGTACACAACATCCTCATTAGCCTGATACACACCACCATCCTTGTAGCTGCTCTTCTCTGATCATCTCTGATTCATTGCACAGGCTGTATATTCGTGTTCTACTGGGTCCCATGAGCCTTTGGTGCAGAGCTGGTAACCCCACACTTGCTGTGTCTGTTATAGCATCGTGCCCGGTCCACGTGAGTGGTGAGGGATGCTCTTATAGACTTATGCCCCTGGAGATCTTTCCCTCTTTCCTTGGTGGTGTCAAACCCATGGGTGTCATCCAAAAAGGCACAGAGATCTGGCTAGCTACTGCTGTCCTCCTCGCCTTCTTGCTTAGTTTCTAAAGCCCTCTGAAACTGTTTTCTGTGGATGTTTTTGTTACACTCCTGAAACCAGGACAGAGCCTATTACACCCAAAAGTGACGTCCGCCTGTGGGCTGGAAGCTTTCCAGCAGGGCAGCAGGTGGCACAGCACGGTGACCCAACCGACCACATCTGGCTCGGTCTTTATTTTGAAGGGTCTTTATTTTGAAGGGAATGACAGATTTATTATTTTCCCTCCCCCCATTTTTGCCTGTCCCATTGCTCCACTCGTGTGCCGCCTCGCCAGGTCGCTGCAAGATGGCTGACAGGAGGGGTGGGGGAGAGCGCATCTCGCCCTGCGGTGGGGCGAGGGGTGTTTGCTGTCGGAGATGCGGGCAGGGCTACGGGCACGGCGGGACACCCCCCTCCCCGCCGTGCTCTCGTCGCCTGGGGACGCTGCGCCCTGGGGAGGGCCCAGGCCGGCGGAGGCCGCGGCGAGGCCCGGCCGCCCCGGCCCGCGTTGCCATGGCGACGCGGCGGCCGCCCCGGCGGGGAGGGCCCGGCGGCGGCCTTTCCTGCGCCGAGCGCGGCCAGAGGGGGCAGAGCTGAGCCGCGCCGCGCCGCGCCGTGGAGCTCCGCACCCTGCGCCGCACCGGCCTCCGGCCCCGGCGGGAACCCGCCGCCGCCTCGGACCGGTAAGTGCGGGCGCGGCCTCTCCCCGGGCCTCGGCAGGCGCCGTCGGGGGTCCCGGCGCTCCTCTTGCCGCCGGGTTGCTGCTCGCTTCCCCCGGCCTGGCCCCTGCTGCACTGGCTCCTTAGTCTCTCGCCCCGGCCCCTCAGCTTAGGGGTGTGCCGGGCCCCCTTCCTGCACCCGTGGTCCCTGGGGAGCCGGCTCCTCACCCCGGGGGCTGCGGGCTCCCGTGGCCTCCCATGTACCCCTCTCGCCCCCGGGGGCTGCGGGCTCTCCTGGCTCCCCATGTACCCCCCTCACCCCGGGGGTTGTAAGCCCTCCCGGCCCCCCACCTGCTCCCCTTACCTGCTCCCCTCACCTTGGTAAGTGCCGGTCCCCCCAGCCACTCCCCTCATCCCCTCCCCTCATCCCAGGGGGTGAGGGTCCCTCTGCCCGAATTAGGGGCCGGAGGCGCCGGTGCCCGTGTGTCAAAGCCGAGCCTGGGGGAGTTCGCCCCGTGCTCCCCGTGGTGCTGGGGTTGCCCTTGCTGGGCCTTGGGGACTGTAGCAGCGTGGCCCTTCCTCTCCCTGGCCGCGCCGGGGAAATTGCGGGTGACACGTGTGTGGTTCAGCCATGCCCTTTAGTGCCCCGGAGCTGCTGCTTTTCATATTGAAATCGATTTGCACGTTTCTCTGGGGCTTCTGATTTCTGGGGTGATTTGTAGGATTCTAGCCTCTGGCTGCCCTGGTCACAGGGCAGGGTCCTGTGTCTAAGCCCCCTCCGAGCTCCTTCCAGGCTCCCCTAAGCTGGATCTGCGCCTCTTTGAGGTAGGTCAAGGTTGTCGTGCTCTTCCTCCCGTGGATGGGGAATGTGGCAATGTAGATAGATTGTGGGATTTCTTCAAGGTCACCCTGGGAATTGGACCCCAAGCATCCTCTCCTCTCTTGCTGCACCCTCTGGAGCTGCCAGGCTCCTGCTGGTGAGGGCGCAGTCATGGAAATCGGATTTTCCAGTGCCTTGGGCCTCTCTCCTGCAAGGGCTTCTCAACTTTTAGTTTCTACACCTTGCCAGGCTATCAGAGTAACAAACATCAGAGCAGGATCCCAGCAATATTTGGCCTAATTTATTTTAGATATTAGGTGTCTACAGTTAAAGACTGGGTGTTTTTACCATAGCGCAGTCATCTCCAAGAGTCTCACTGCCATTAGGGTCTGACCTCTCATGGCATGGCTGCTGCTGTTGGAATTGTATCTGCAGTGATTTTGATCACTGCAAGTCACTGTGGCTTTGCCTCTCAAGAACTCGCTTCTTGGCAATGGCAAGCAAAAGGCAATCAAACTAGAGTGGTACTCAGCTGATAACGACATACTGTGTGGGACTCGGATGGCAGTTGTCTTCTCGTCCTCAGCTTGTGTTTTTGCTTTCCAGGCTGTTGTAAATAAAGGTATAGATGAGGTCTAATAGGAGGAGTTACTGAAACCTCTTCACCAGAAAATAAACACCAGTCTTTAATGAGGATTTACCCCTTTGAATGTCTTGCCTATAGGATTTTAACAGTGCACTACTACTTCTTGTCATTCACGCAGGTACAATTTTTTTCCTGGTCCTGTGCCCTTTGGCCCATTTGTTCACTGAGTGCCCGTTGTAGTAAGGAGCATTATGTTTTGAGGGCGATGGTGATCGGTGGCAGAGCTGGATGGCCGAGTTGGAACAGGGAGCAAATCTGTGTCATAAATTGGAGCCTAGCACTGCTCTGAAGGAAAGTCTGCAGTCTTGTTTGATGCCCAGCAATCTTGTTAATGTCTTACTAAGATGCCAGGGTCCTAGAAGATCCTCCTGCTGCTATTTTAAGACGGGGTAGTGTGCTGTATTAAGTTACAAGGAGATAGAAATCACTGACAGCCTGTCAGGGCCGTTTTCTCCCCTTTTCCTGCTGAGATTTAAATTAGTGGGCAAGACAGGGGGAAATACCCACCTGGCTGGCCAAGGTGAGACCAGCACATACACATGGAAGCAGCCCCCTGTGCTTGCTTGTGCGTCACATTTTGTGTTGTAGGTCTCTAGCAGCGCAAAGGTGTGATGGAGAGAAGGAACTGAGACGCGGTGCCTAGGGTTTGGTGTGCCTGGGAGCCGTGAGGATTTGGAGCTGCACTCTGATGAGGGTATTACAATGGAGAAAGTCTTGCTTAGGAGCTGTAAACATTTCATGTACCTATACAGTTGTTCTTGCATAACTTGTCGTGCTGAGAATTGTGAAATAGTAGGAGGGAGAGATTTTCTGGAGCAGCACTTTAAGGTGGGAAAATGTTGTGCTGTGTTTAGCTAGAGTGGAACACAACTAGATCCAGCATCCCTGACCAATGCCCCAGTTTCGCAGATTCTCTTAAGAACAGCTTTTCTGTGGTGGGTAAAGCCCGATCTACAGAACACCCTTGTTGCAACGTATGTGATGACAGTACAATGCTGTAAAAATAGTTAATTATCTCTGACTCTCTAGGTTTTATCTGAATAATCTGCCGGTAGGAGGCTGTAAGAGGAGTGACTGATGAGTTGCTCCCTCTCTCTCGGTGAGGAGCTACGTGGTCTCCATCCAGTTTTCCAAAGGGCTGGGCTTTGAGTTTGGTGCTGGGCTGGAGGTTGTTTTACAGATGGATTCTCTTTCACCCCACTGTGGAAATAAAATGCTCTTGGAGGGCAATTGCCAAATTCACAGTGGCTGCTGGAAGGTGGTACGTCCTTGTGAAATTTGGGAGGCGAAAGGCTTGTGTGGTGAGAAGAAAAGTGCAGCAGCATTGAACGTAGCCGCAGAGGGATTAGTGTCCCATAGTGCCATCTCGCAGCATGCCTGCCTTGTTCCAGCATCATGCTTTCTTTTGTCACTTGATCCCTGGGCTTACTTGGGGGTAGGGAACTGCAAGTGTTTTGCTCTGCCAACTTTCCAGTGCCAGCAAGATTCCCTGCGCGGGGTGTATCTCTTAATAAGCTGTTTCTGTGTGCCTAAAATCATATTGTAGTGCCAGAATGACATAAAAGAGCTTTGAACTAGGAAGGAAAAGGTGTGGAAAAATGCAAAATATTTTTGTTCAGTTGTTAGGAGATCCTGGGGGAGATGATGTGTAACCAAACCGGGTTTGGAATGGCTGGGACAAATGAGTTTCCTTGTAATCCTAAGTGCTTCAGTTCATGTGTATTACAGTAGGATGCTAATGTCCTATGAAGGGAGGTTCTGCAGTTTCCCCTTTTCTAGGCTGTTTCAGAACAGAGGCATTTCTCCTAAGCCTGCCTTGTTCCTGGCTGTCCTTTTTCACCGTGGTTTGGGGTTTTTTTTTGGTTTTTTGTTTTTGTTTTTGTTTTTTTTGGGGGGGGGGTTGTTTGGTTTTTGTTTTTCACCAGAATGAAGTTTCTACACAGCTGCTGGCAGGTCAGCAGTGTCCCAGAGCTGTGCACCTTGGCCCCTGACTGTAGTACACTGATGTAGCTCTGGCAGACGCAGTGGAGCACGTTTGGTTTGCACCAGCTGAGGCTGGGCCATCATGTGGGAGCCCTCAAGCTACAGGAAGAGCCTGGGCACACAGCCTCTTTAGCCTGTCACAAGTTTGTTAACATCCTGTTAGGCTTCCAGCTGGACATGCTTATCTCCCAGCTGCCTCTGCTCCTCTGTTTAAATCTACAATATTGTGTAAGGACAAGTGCCTGTGCTGCTCCTTCAACAGCAGCAGTGCAAGATGGGGAAGGATCTGCCCAGCCACAGCACTCTGCCTTCTGCTACTGCAGGTACATAAGGACTGGTTATTATTCCTTTTACATCTGTGTATCTGTTCACCTAAATCCTTAACTGTTTTTTCAGGAAATGCAAAAGTCTGCTTTGATGCCCACATTTGCATATTCGGGCTTTCTTAGAAGTACCCAAACATCTGCACTACCGGAAAGTTAGGAGAGTTCGAATTATCAATTACTTATCATGGCAAACGAGCTACGGATGCTGCCTATGTGAGCCAGTGCATTCTTTTTATTTTTTACTCTTGAACATATTGTACACACTGCTTATGTTTCATGGTGCATTACTCATAAATGACTGTATGGACTTTAGCCTTGCTGGAGCCGGTTGCCTTGTCTGTCCGCAGTGAGACAGCAGGACGTGACTGCAAGCACCTCTTCTCTGCTGAAGAGGTGCCTGAGGTTTAATGGGACAGTGTGTTTCGGCTTCCCTGGCACCCTGATTTGATGGAGACTTCCTTCTTCTTCAAGGCTGAGTCCTCTGGCTTGTGCCTGATTGGAGTGGGGACCATCATTTGGCCGCATCCAGCTAACAGCACAGTGGGTTGCTAGAGCTAATGCTGTGTTGCTCCAGCTAATCCTAACAGCAGATAACTAATTTTTTTCCTGTCCTCTTCTGCTTGCTTTCCAGTGCAAAGATAGCAGGAAGAAGGGGGTGGATTGAGCTGTCTAATGCAAAACTGGGTGTTGCTTTAACCTTGCAGTATTGATTGCTGGGTAGTTCCAGTTGTTGTGAGGATAAAGTGACGCGGTACAAAAGCTTTAGAAAACAAGGCAAAACCTCAGACAAACCCAATGAAAAGACATTGTCACTCTGGGTGGTTTGGATTTCTGTCTGGCAGTTTCCTCTTACACATCTGCAAATATAAAACCTTTGAATACTTGCTGTCTTAGGAAAGCTGCCCACATGGAGATTATTTGCTTGGGGAAGGGAAAGGCACCAGGGCAGCAATGCTTGTTCTGTGTCAGGAGAAATGTGATGGGATACTGTTTATTTAATTTGTGGGGTCTCTGTTGATCTCTGGTGAGCTGCTCACAGGAATGCAGTCTTATGTTTATTTTGTTAAACCTTTTCATAACCGGTTCTTGTTCTCATTTTGGTGGTGCTGTTGTGGGTGGGTGGCTGTGCCTTGTCAAACCTCCCAGTGCCCTGGCTCCTTCCTTTGGTGCTGATGATGGTGTGTGGCTTATCAGGAGAGCTGTCTGGGATTTTTTTCTTCCCTGGGTCTGCATCATTTATTCATAGGCCAGAAGGTGAGAGGTTGATTTTGATCCAGCCGAGTTTCCCAGAATGGCATGAATTTGAGCAGCTGGAGATGACTGAAGTCCCATCAAAGACTGTGACTGGCCCCCCTGGAGTTTGGCTCCATGGTTGGGGCTCATGTCCCAGCTATGAGGAACTTCATGGACAAAGTGGAGAGAGGGAAGGAGAAGGAAAACTTCCCCTCTTACACAACACGGCAGCGCTGCTGCACTGAGTGACTAACTGTCTTGGAGGAGGCCTTTGGGAAGAGAGAAGGTGTGTGCTTTTCTTTTTTAATTAGAGCACAGAGGTATGGGACTTTTGGCAAGTCATTTTGGTAGGAGAGAGATGCTGTGCAAGTGAGCTCTTGTTTGGATCAAGCCAGAAGCTGGTCCAGTAGCCATCATCCTTCATTTCTGAATTCAACTACAGCTTCCAGTGAATCCTTTTTGCTTTGACAAGAGGCTGTGCTGTGTGATGTGAAAGCTCCTAGCCAGGGCAAGCACTAGCTTTGTGTGGATAAACGTGTGGAAGGAGGCAGTAGCATGTGGCGTGCTTAGTCTGGACCAGTGCATCTGTCATTTCTGTTGCTGCTGAGTGCTGTGTCCTTGTCACTGCGTTGTCTGACCCCTTACTGCCTTTAACGAGTGTGCTGCCTGTGCACCTTGGCAGCAGAGACAAGGGCAGTTCCCTGTTGCCTGCTAGGTAGGGTGGGAAGGAAACACCTTCTCCAAGGCCACATGCAGACTGGGAGCTTGTTTAGTGCCCTGTTCAGTGCTGTGCTCTTTGCTCTGTGATAGTTACAAAAAAAGAAAAAAAGAAGGAAGATGTTTTAGGGACAGGATATGTCAGGGGCTAACTGTGAATTTGGGTACTCCTTTCTCCTTTGCCACAGATTCAGAGCACAACCTTGGATAAGCGGTAAAATGTCTGTCACTGAACCTGTCCCCTATAATCAAATAGGGACAGCAACACTTCCAGGGTTTTGCCACTTGTACACAATAGCAATGGCAGCTGTTGCAGAAGGTATGATCTGAAGTAGTAAATGGTCTCTCCTTCTGGGTGCTTCATTTTCCTTTTTCATTTTGTGTTGACTTTCTCAAGGAAGGGGCTAGCTTCCTTTTCCATGCCCTGGGTAAGCTGAAGTCTTCTCTGTAAGGCAACAGGAGCACTTGTTGGTTCATCTCATCCTTTGGGAGCAACTTGTTTATGAAGGCTAAGGGTAGTAGTAGTTCCTTTAAAGGGCATAAAACACATTGCATTGGCCTGACCCCTTTCCCCTGAACTCTCCAGCTCACTTTGTTAGCAGCTAAATGTGTGCATGCCCTGAGCAGCTATTGTCTTTTTGATGCCCCCCCACCTTTTTTTTTTTTTTTTCTTTTTCCCCAGAAACTTACAATGAAGGTTCATTGGTGCCCCACTCTGGTTCTTCAAAACTAGTGGAGAGCTTGAAGGAAATAGCTTGGATACTGAATTGATAAGCGTTACAGAAATGCCAGCCACTATATAAACAACTAAACTCAGCCCCCGGCCCTTCCTGAAAGACGGGTGATTTGCAGAAATACTTCAACAGATGGTCTGAATTTGTCTTTCGAAAGGGGGGAAAAAATGCCAGGCTGCTGCTGAGCTGTGTGTGGGCGCGTGCCCGAATGTGCCGTGCGGTGTGCTGCCTGCCAGCACGCTGCCGGGGAGGCTGAGCAGGCTGCTCCTGCGGCCTCTATGTGCTTGGGAGGCATCTGCACACTGCTGACTCAGTCTCTACGGCTCTGCCAGGTCCCTGGTGTGGAGCGAGCTCCTGTGGTGAGGTTTGGCTGTGCCCGCTTGCTGGACTGTTCTGGTGGAGGTGAGCCGTGGCCAGGTTGCAGAGGTGTGGGGTCAGCTCGTGGGAGAGAGGCTGCAGAGCTGCCGTGCAGCTTGTGAGATGTTGTTTGGCATGTGGATGAGATTGCAGGAAGGCCATAGCGTGATCTGACACCAGGTTGTCTCTTGCACTGGTGCAGTTACCTGGACCTGTGGCAGTGCAAATTGAGGTGGTCTCGAGCTGGAAGCAAACAGATCAGCAATGGCGAAGGGCATGTGCTGTTTGGACACACCTGTCTATATATGTGAACTGACAAACTTACTGGTAGCCTGGGATGGGAGAGGGTTTACATGTCATAGTCAGGGACCCTGATGTACTCTGGCAGAGCTGGCTGCTGTAGTCAACCTCTCCTCTCCCCTGATGAGGTTACTGCTCTTGCACGGAAAGGAGAACATCGTTAACATGATTTCCCCAGCTGGTACCAGACCAGGGGTCCTAACACCAACCGTGGCAGCAGCAGAATGTTGCGCCACCTCTTGTGTGGGCTCTGCCACTGTGTAGGCAGGTTCCCATGTCAGTAGGCACAGCTGGCTCCAATGAGGACCGTGGGTTGGAGCACAGAAGTCCTTGCGTGAGACCTCTGGAGCAGAGCAGTGTGTCTGGTTCCTGCATTGCCAAACCGTTGTTAGTCTCCCAGCGCAATCTGCCTGTTAAGCTGCTCGTTGGCACACCAGTTCATTGTGCCTAGTGATATTTGCTGTTCCCTCCATGCACTCTTTGGCAAGACAGTTTTGGTTGGTAGTTAGAGCAAGGCTGTGGGGTGTGCTTCAGGGGTGATTTTTTTTTTTTTTTTTGCTGGGGGGAACTTTCTGAAAACAGGTCTAATTCTTAAACAATGCAAGATGATTCGCTTTACTGAGGATGCTTCATGTGTCAGCTAAATTCTTGTAAATACATCTAGCAGGTAGCAGCATTGTACTGTGCACGCAGAGTAGGCAGGTAAGACATGTAATGTCCAGAGAATGACTTTCCAAGTTCAACTTATTTAACTTTTTTCTTCTCATTCTTTCTCCTTTTTTGTGTTACCCACGTCCTTCTGCTCTCTTTAGGTGAGCAGGACTGCGTATGTTTTCATTTGTCTGTAGCCTCCTAAATATATTGTCTTCCTGCTGGGAACACCTTGCCTGCCTTGCAGCCTGCTGATTCACAGCACTCTAGGTGAGCAGGGAGCTGGTGGGTGGATTATGCCACGGACTCCCGTGCCATCAGGTGATGGTTGCAGTCCCCTTGACAGTTCGTTAGATTGTCACAGAGCACGTACATGAGCTTCCCTGGAGGAGCTGCTAACCTCTTAAGAAGCAACATGACCCATGTGGGGCTGCCGACGTGCGTTTAGCATGGAACCATTTTGCTGTGATCTGAACAGCTTTGGTGTAAGCAAACAGCTGAGGTGGGAGGAGAGAAATGCTGTTTGTGATGCAAGAGTGGAGCAGGTATGTTCATGTGTCCCCACAGCGAAGGGACTGGCAGCAGCAGTGTTCTGTATTGCCATTCCTATGGCTGAGAGGCAAGAAATATTGATTTACATTACATTCAACTAGCATTTCTTCTTGTGTACTGGGAGCATTAGTCAAATTCTGCCTTCAGTGGTGGGAAGTAATAAAGTAAGCTTCCTTCCTCAGAAAGGAAACCTGCTGTGGCAAAGTGTTTGGGAGGCTGGGAGATACCCTTTTGTTATCCTCTATACTCTCCATGTCTGGTCTCTTGTACAAAAGACACCTGAAATACAGTCTTGGCTCTAGTGAGCAGCAGAGCTTGCAGCCTGTATACCAGTGTTTGTGTGCTTATATGGTGGCTCCTGCTCAGTGCTTCTCTGTCACCTTGCCTTAGGTGGAGCCCAGCTCCTAACTCCAGAGGATGACATAGGAGGGTTTATGTCCTTTCAGACCCTGGGGTCCTGTTTCATTAACCTCCGATATTTTAGCGTTGGCACCCATGTTGGCAGCTGTCTCTCTCAGGGCGCTGTGGCTTTGCTACAGGGGCAGGGTGTGAGGTTTGTTGGACACATTGCTGTTCCAGCCAGGCTCATGCAGTCCCTCTTTGGGACTCTGAGTGACAGCCATCAGTTGACATATAGCCCCACAGGGCTCTGGATTTCTAGGTCGTCTTTTTCTTCAGGGCCCAGGCTGCCCTGGAGGGATTGTTATTCTATTTTATTGTTGTTTATTGTTGGGGTTTTTTTTCCAGTGCCCACAGCAGTCAGGCTGCTGCTGAGAGGGGGGCAGCCCTGCTTCTCACTCCTGCCTCTCTCTTTTTGTGATGGCACAAACATTTATGTGTTCACAGCTACGCATTGTCCTGGGAATAGGCCTGGTCTGAAATGCGTTCCTCTAGTTGCTGGGAGAAGGAAGAACTCTCTCCTTTTGGCAGTAATCTGAAGTGATGCTGGACTAGTGGTTGAGTAACTACAGCCTCTGCTGGAAAAGAGAAGCACGTGGCTTGAGAGATGCACTTTCCAGGGGCTGAAAATCCTTAGTATGGTTTCCTTCATGAAAATATTTGCATCTTCTCTGCCAACCCACTGTCAAGACTGCATCGAGCCTGTACCACTGCCTCTTTGTGCAGGACAAAGTGCGTTGTACTACCCTTCCGCAGCCCTGGGTCTCACCTGGTGCCTGATTGTAGATTCTGTCTTTGAGGTGGAAAGTCAGCATCATGTCTTTAAAATACCCTGCCATTCACATGGCACAGTCCTTGCTGCCAGAGAAAGGTGGCTGCTTTTCAGGCCTCCTGGGGATGGCCCTGTGTACTGCCAGATGCACGCAGTATAGGAAAAGTTGGGACATAGGGGAAAAAAACCCCACACCTTTGCTTTGCTCTGGCACAGTCCCCTAGTGTTCACAGGAACAAGTGCATGTTTCAGAAAGCACTTGGTGAGCACGTGTCCTTGGAGATGCAAAGAAATATGACCGACTTCCTCTCCTCTTCCTCTTCCCCTTCCTCTCCCTCCCTTGCATTCCAGGAGGTGGTGACAGTGCCTAGCAGACGCCCTTAGTGTGAGCACAGCTGATGCAGAGGAAGGCTCCTCGCCAGGGGTGGCCGAGGTGAGGGATCTGGTTACCCTTGGACTGGAGAGACGGGAGGCTCCTCTCTGAGTGTATCTGAACCTGCTCTTTCCTGCTGTTCTTTTGCTTCTCCTTGCCACGGTCTGTCCCTTCGCCTTCCCGTTTCTGAAGGCTCTGTTCCTATTTTGACATGGGAGGGGCACATGGTCCCACCCACCTGCCCCCATTGCCAGGTAGGTTCAAGGAGCTGGTTGGGATTGCCTAACTTGGTCGAGCTCACATTACAGCTTCCGCGTGGTGCCTGTCTGGCCGAGCTGTCCCTGGCTGGCTTCGGGGATGTGGAGGAGACAGGTCTGCGTGAGGAGCAGCGCATAGCAGGATGCTGGGTGACTTGCAGTCCCCAGTGCTGCTCCATGCCTGGAGCACTGCCAGTGCCACGTGGTCCCTGTGGGAAAGGAGCTTCCTGCAGGGTCCCAGGCTCACAATCCCAAAGCAGCAGGGTGTCATCCCGAGGCTTGTGATGTGCTGTGGGCCACAGAGGTAGAAAGGGCCAAGCTAGCTGGCCATTTGGAGAGGGGATCCCGTGTCTGTCATTGCACCAAGGGCTGGGTGAACAAGCGAGGCTTTTTGCGAGTTAACCAGACAAGTGGGCTGTGCGAACCATAGGGTGCAAGCTGCAGTGCTCCTATGCTTCTCCTCTGAAAGCTGTGTCAAGGCAAGTACTTTCCGCTCTCGCACAGCTATTATGAAAAAGCCTGGGTTTGATGCGCTCTTCTCTCCCTTTGCCCTCAGGGCATGCTGGGCTTGTTTGAATTAATGTAATTAGCACATGCCTTATTAGCTCACTAAGGCACAAAGAACTCATGTATATTTGTAGCCAGGTTAAGCAGCCCCTATTAATTTAATAACCGTGTCCTCCTCAGTGCATGGCAACAGTTAATCGCTGGTGGTGACTCAGGATCAGCCAATATGGAGGGAATCTGGGCAAGGTGTATATGTCTGTGGTTCTCTTTTATTGTGTTTTACTTTTGTTAATGAGGAGAGCTGTGAAGGGAATTAGCAGCAGGCACAGCAGACAGAAGGATGCTTTCAGTGCAGGTTTGCTAAACAGCTAGCCCTGGATACTTTCTATGCTGTCTGTAGAAAGGGGTCTATAGAATGAACTAGTGTGATATGATACAGACTGGGAGGCAGAAATATACAGAAATAAACTTCAGCAACCCACACTTGAACTCTGCTCCAATCAGGTTGTGAAATAGGTACTGTTAGCAATTTTGCTTTGTTGTCTACTCTGTTTCCCCTCAGTGAATCCTGGGACAGAGGAAGTGGCTGGTGTATTCTGGTGCTGCTCATAACTGAGACTGCGAAAGGGCAAGGCTCTTGTGAAAGGACAAAAAATAGTTGCAAGCAATTTCATTCTGTGTAGTGCTATGGTCCTCAGTCCCTTTTGCCACGCATAGAGCTTAGCTAGGTCCCATGGGACGCTGCTAGGATGCTTGCTACCAGTTTTTTAGTGTTTGGTTTTTGGGTTGGGGTTTTTTTGTTGGGTTTTTGTTTTGTTTTGTTTTGTTTTTTCCAGAAGATGCAGGTTATGGGAGTGAATGCCGGTTTGTGCTCCACCACCCTGCAATGGTGCAGCCTGTGAGCCCAGGACAGTGACATATGTCTCTGTTCCTGTAGTCCTGCACGTGGGATAGTAAGGTCCTGCACTGGGATAGTAAGGTCCTGCACTGCTTCTAAAGCTAGTGAGTTAAGCATTTTTGGGGCTCTTTTCAGCCAAGATCACTATGCATGCAAAGGAGGCTTCCTGCATTTCTTCTCTCTTCCCCTTCCTGCAATAATCATGAGTCATGCTCTTTGGGGTAAGCATCAGGTAGAAGGAGGAGCAGGAAGAGTGGTGCTGGAAAGCAGCTGATGTGCTTGCACAGTTTTGGTCAGGTTTTCTGCAAGTAGCTGTTGAGGTGAGACACAGGTATCCTGCCTGCTCCCACTCCCTCTCTTTAATTTTCTTATTTGCTGTTTCTCTCCCTTGCCAAGTAAGCTTGGGCTGTCAAGGCCTGAACTGTTCCTGGTCATCATGAGCTTGTGCCAGAGTGTCATTAAGAAGACAAAGCTGTTACAGGCAGACGGGCAAGGAAACCCCATGAAATTGGACAGAAGTGTGTATGTGCTTGTGATAATGTGCCCTCACTGCAGCTGAGAGGGTACCAGGCTCCAGCAGAGATGATGAGCTCTTCTGGCTTGCATCTGTTGAGGACCTGGCCCTACTGGGAGGCATGGTAGGAAAAAAAAAAGTCTCTGTGAGATCTCTGTGGAGTGACAGCGGATGCACATGAGTCTGTCTGCAGCAGGTTGGAGCAGATAAGTTTATTTCTCCTTCCTTAGAGCCTGTTCCCAGGACAGCCTAACACTTGGATGACAAAACTTTAAGTGGCTAGTGGGGTGAGGAGCTGCGATGGTGTACGCTGTACTGATGATACGGAGTTACCCATGTGCAGCTCCTAACGGGTGCATTGCAGGGGAAAAAAAAAAAAAAGAGTCTGCAGGAAGAGAAGTGGTTGCTGGGGTACCTCAGATGCTGGCCACAGGTGGTGATTTTTTTTTTTAATTTTCTCTTTTTTTTTATTTTCTCGGTTTCAGGGGCAGGAAGGGACACTGCTTGGCTTGGTGGGTGGGAGGCTTTCTGTGCAGGATCAGAGCAACCCACTGGCTCAGAGCTGTGAGCTGCTTGGCACACACTGAGACAGGGGGCATTTTCCAGGCCAGCTTTTTTAGCCAGTGAGGATTTTTTTCCCCCTCCATCTCTCTTCTCTGTCTGTTCACTGGCTTGGATGAGTTTGGATAAGGAAGGAGCATCCTTGATGTGGTGGAGTTTAACCCAGTGGCTTCATTGGTCTTCCCTCGCACTGTGCTGTGGGAGCAGCCATGTGTCAGAGCCAGCTCAGCAGGCCCCTTGCTGGCTGCTGGGCTGGAAGGGATGGAACTTAATTTATAGCCCTGGAGTAGCTGAAGTTGGGGCTATTTCTGGCATGTATCTCATTCAACATCTGCCTGAAAGAACACAATGTAGGGGAAACAAACTTGGATTTGTGGCTTGTTTTTCTTTCTTCTCAAAAGAAGAAGAGTTTTTATTTCCCCCCCTTTCAAGGAGAAAAAGCCTTTTCTAGGGCTGCATGCAGTGTTCTGAGGAAAACCATACCCATCTTGTGACAGGAAGGTGATGGTCATCCCAAGCAGTTGGTCCTTGACACAGCTGCTGCCAGGCTCTTGTGGGCTGTCATCAGGGTCCTGGAGGCCTTGAATTGCATCATGTCCATTCTGCGCACCCTGTGCTAGCCCTGAGGCAGGACTGCCAGCTCTCAGCAGGGGGGTTGCAGCAGGTACAGCACTGACCTGCATTGTCAGTCCTTCTCTCCAGCTTTGGGTTTGGCCGCAGCAAGCTGGCACCATCCCAGGAGGATGCATTTCAAGGCATTTAACAGGAGCAGCACTGTGGGTGTTTGAGTGTTGGTCTAATGAGGTACTGCTGCAATTTCTTCCCAATAGGGCCACTGGCACCCCTTTCTTTCAGAGGAGATTGGTCTGCTGAGAGCCAGGAGCCCTGGTTTTGTTGCTGGTGGGGACTGAACGGTCCTTTTCATGCCCTGGGACCTCAGCTCAGCGCTCTACCTCATTCCTACTAAATGAGCTAGAATCCAACCCTCCCTTTCCCTTGGGCTTTTTGGTTGGTTGTTTTTAATTACTGCTTTGTACATGGTGATTATTTTAAATTGGGAGGGGGGAACCTTTCTTCTACTCTGCTGGTCTCTCAGCAGAGCACCCAAGTGAGGAATTTGCACCATTTAGTTTCGCAGTGGTAAGTCCTCCCAGATCAAAGGGTTGGTCTGTCTGTCACCATCAGCTGGGTCTGCCTTTTCTTGACCACCGCAGATTATTGAAGAGGGTATGTAAGTTCTTGTTTGTTTTCCCAGCTGTCTCCCATCTGCCAGTCTCCAATTTCTCAGTGAAGCTGTTCTCTTTGTCCAGCTAATGCTGCATGTCTCTGAAGCTGTAATTTCATAAAAACTGGTATGGAGAACTGATCCAGAGGAAGGTGGGTTTAAAAATAGTTAGAATCACACCAGTTCAATGTGTGACTACATGATTTCTCAAGTGGCCCTTAGGAAGGGGCATCACTGGTAGTAAGCACACACGTCATCCAAAGATGTCCAAGCTGCAAACTTGCTTGTGCACCAGCATGATCACGTGTGGGCAATTTTACTATCTGTCAGTTAGCTTGTGCTTCCATTGTTGGCTCTTCAGCTGCAAAATAACATAGCCCGTTATAAACTTAATTTAAATAATCATTTTCTCTAGAAGTTTCCACATATATATAGTTCATTGTGTTTGCATATGCGTTTGCATAGTTCTTCTGTAGCTACTTTTTACAGATCCCTTTGGATTGGTGCAGGGACTTGCACGTGTCTACGGACCAAAGGCTGGACCCCACCACTATTTCCAAGCAAAATGCTGGGCCTGAATTTCTGCTGTGGCCGTGCTCTGACCTTGTATCACTGTATCACTGAAGATTTTATGACAGCAGGTGCATGGAAAGGGTTTTTGGCCCTCTGGATCCTATGCCTCTTGGTCCATGTTTCTTTAGAAGCCATGGAGAGCCATGACTGAGTTTGCCTTTGAGCATGGATAGTTGTCCATAATTTAGAGGCTTGTTACTTGTGTTGTAAATGTTCAGAGGAATGAGAGAGGAGCAGGGCTGTAGCACCCTTGATGTGGCATTTGTGCAGAGCAGAGGAGCCAGGTCTCTTGAGACTCATCCGCTAGACCCAACTGCCTTTTTGAGAACGCAGAGAGGAGGCAGGTTGAGATGGGAAGAGTGCCAACAGCTCCCATAGGTTTCCTTTGCTCCCCTCAGTCTTGTTGGGGTTCTGCGAGCACTTTTAGATCTCTTGTCTCTTTCTCCTGTGAGAGAAGGCACTGAAGTTAGAGAGTGTTTTAATGTGTTGCCCCCCTATGGAGCAGGACTGCTATATGTTCTCAGTGAGATGACTGCAAGGCCATTTGTCCTGCTGAAACCTTCCCTCTGGTTCCTTCAGCTTGGCAGCCCCAATATCTTGGACAGCAAGACTTGCCGTGTGAGCCCCGGGTGAGTCCTTTCTCCTTCTAATGGCTATCCTCACTCATCTCGTCTTGCAGTTCAGCTGCAAAACCTCTAGGATAGGGACTGTCCTTAACTGAAGGTCTGTGCAGCCCCTAAAATAACAGGTCCCAGATCTGTACTGGGGCCTCTTGGTGTGCTGCAGTGCTGATACCCAAGCCCAGCTTCAAGATGAACATCAACTTTCCAGCTCTTGATCCATGACAGTTTCTCAAGACATGCAAAGTCAAAGGGCATATATGGCATTTGTTCCAGATTATCACAGGCCTGCTCCTCAAGTCTTTCTGTCTGGCTTCAATGCAGATGGCTTGGGATTGAGCAGTTGTTCTTTGCAAACCTTTTTGCCCCACCAAAGTGGGATGTGCTCTGGTAACCTGGTGTTAGGACCTATGAACTGGACTCTTGTTTCCTCAGCTGTCTTGAAGTAGAGCTGAGGGGTAGGAGACATGTCTGGCAGAGGGATCATGTTGATGCAAGGAGAGGCTTCCATGGGATTCCCCCTGTTAAGCAGTAGGGCAAACAGCTTCTGCATTAATCTAAGGAAGTTGCTGGTTATTTGGCCTGGAGAAGCTCTCTAGGTCAGGAAGATACTTGCTGCTTACACTGCTTTTTGGAGGCCTTTCTCCAAGCCTTAGCTCTCACAGGGGTAACAGAAGATGCTTGTTGTCTTGACTTCTTGCTTAAGGTTTCTCAGCAAAGCAGGCACAGCTGCATGATGCTGTACTGGGAGCAGCAGACTGGGGCCAGTCTGTTGCTTCCAGCAGTATGGAGAGCCCAGAGGGGAGAGCATGGGAAAACTGGGTGTATTCCTCCTGTTCCTACTGCCTGGAGGCAGGAAGGTCCCCACCTCCTTCCCTGTTCTTTTGTCCCCTTCCTTTCCAGTAATACCTGCTGCTCCACTCACTCTGATCCTTGCTTTGGAGTCGGCAGCTGGGTTGGCTTTTCCCAGTGTGGCTGAGGCCAAGCAGACAGAGGGACTGTTGCTAGGTGCGGTAAAGTGTCTGTCTGATGTCTTTGGTAACTCTTTTGTTTCGCATTGAGGTGGCCCTGGTGACTGAGCCTGCAGGCAGATCTGGAGAGAGCTGCCTCCTGCACATGGTTGCTTGGACCAGCTCAAAAGCAGCTCTTGAGTGCTGAGCCCTCTCCCTCCTTGGAGAGCGGTGGAGGTGGCTGCGTTTCCAAGGCCAATCTCTGCTGTCTCTGCTTGGTCTTCTTGATTGCTGTTGTGTGAAAGTAAATGAGGTCTCTGAATTTCCTGTAATCTCATATAAATCCCCGGGGGGAGGATAGTTGCAACACTGCGCATGCAGTATCAGAATATAGGACATTGCTGTAGTCCCAGGGGCTTGCAGGATTGTCCCTGTGGCACTTCCACCATGGCCCTGTTGTGGCTCCTCTCCTGTTGCAACATTATGGGTAACTACACTGATCTGGATGGGTAAAGGATGTGGTGGGCAAGTGCCTCTGCTAAGATGTTGGACTATTTTTGTTCGTGGATTGTTTTTTCCTAAGCTGGAATGTTGTCATGGGAGCAGGGTGTTCCTCAGACTGCCAGATGTGGTTGGAAATCCTGTCTGAAGGTAAAGAGCAAGTCAGCAGTGGAGCTGGAATGAGGGCTTAGGAGCCTTTGCTGCTATTCAGGAGTTCTGGTCCTCTTTTTCCCCTCAGTGGGCATCCAGGTAAATCTATACTGCCACCACCTGTGTTTGCAAAGGCAAACACCTCTATAACATGCCCTCAGCCTGGGGACTGTCCTGCACTGCCAGGGAACTTGTCTGTCTTGTGGCATGAGGGAGGTGTTTTGAGGCATTCTATCCTCACAAGGTCTCGCAGCGTGGAGAAATTCAGGCTTCCCAGACTGAGCCCAGTTTGCAAGGAGCATGGAGGCCAGGTACAGGGGCAAAGTTTGCCTGCTGTTTTGCAAGGGTGCCAGCCTGACTGTTTTTACTGTGAATGTGCTCTGGCACTTTTGGCTGTAGATAGGAGGGTGACTGGAGACACCCATCCCAAGCAGCCAGCGGGAGGGAAGCTGCACAAGGCAGAGGTAAGTTGTGGAGGACAGATGGGGTTGCAGGAGCTCAGGGCTCTTGCAGGGGTCTGTCAGGATCGGGAAGGAGGAGCGAGTGCCCTGCGTGCTGGGGCTCAGCATCCACGCTGTCTTGCAAGCTGAGTGGGCACTGTGCCACTGAGCCTGTCCCCATGGGGATGCGAGCAGCCAATGGTGCAGGCAGGTGGCATGGCACCTCCCCACTGGGACTTTGGCCTTTTTTCACCTGAGGCTAGGGGGAGACCTGCCCTGGGCTGGGTGCTTTCAAAGCCCAGCCTTGTATGGGGATAGTTGGCCGCTGACGGTGAAGCCGGTGAGTTTGCATCTGCAGCCCCGGGGCTTCTGCCTGGTGGCAGAACGGTAGGAAGGGGCTGCTGCGCTGTCCTGCTGTGTAGCCAGAGAGATGACAGTTTTTGATGGTGGGAGAGTGTCTGCCAGCATTGTTTGAGAGCTACTTTCTTTTATTGAGGACTAATGCCCTGCCTGGTGCTGCAAAGAAATTCATGGCAGTCCCTGCTTTTGAGAGCCTAAGGGCAAGCAAGCAGCAGAGATGAAACTGCCACTTTTCCCCTCCATCCCCTATATCCTGAAGGAATAGGCAGGCGAGAGCCAAGTTGACAGCTTCTCCCCAGGTGAGATTTCCTGGTGCTGACTCCCTTGTGCGCTTTGTGCCCAGCACACATCTAGAAAGCAGCTTCTCTCAGGAAATATTTGCGGTTCAATTTGCACACCTTGAACCTTATAGTTGCAATGGCAGCTTTGTTTCAGTCGTTAGCAAAGCTTGGCCAGGATGTCTGCACCTTCAGATGTTTCTGTGCTGTGAAGGTGTGCTGATCCCAGAGGGTTTCTCCTCTCCTAGCAGGTACTAATTGCTGATTGCTCCCCCCTCTCCTCC
>VFFE01004998.1:9466-34567 GCA_008921705.1 Burhinus oedicnemus
TTATCCCCCCCCCCCCCCATCTCTGCAGAAAATAATTATTGGTCCTTCTCATTGCACCAAGGGATTAAAAGTGGTTAACTCCATTTCCAAAGGCTTTGTTGTGTTGGTTTTCCCTCAGCTGCTGCACAAGGCGATTTCCACAGTGCCACTTAGGCAGCTTTTATCAGGTTGTCTTCTGGAGGTAATTGGGTTTTTCAGGAGCCTGTTTAAAATTCGTAACCCAGCCTCTTAAACAAAACAAAAACAGCAGCGGAGAGAAGGGGAAGAGGCAGCACAAAACACGCAGCAGCTGCAGCCTCTGAAGAGCAGCCCGGGCCCCTTGGGGCTGGCACCCGGCAGGGACAGGGACAGGGACAGGCACCAGTGTGCTGTAGCATCAGGCTGGAGCCAGACCCTCCAGCACAGCGGCTGAGCACAGACTGCAGGGACAGCCCCTGCCACTCCTGCTGTCCCTCCTGCAGGTGACACCGTGCAAGGCGAGGGGGACTCGGGGTCACTCCGTTATGCCATGCTCAGGGCGAGCATGTGGTGCCTGGGGGCCTGCCCCTGGGAATGCCGGGGCCACCGCTCTGCCCCCGCAGCAAGCCACAGCCCTCCCAGCACACATGGGTGCCGCCCAGCATCCCTCCATGCCAGGCACAGGGTATGAATGCGAGTCCCACCATGGGGCTGGTGTGGGAGTGCACCGTGAGCCCTGGGGCTGGCGGGGAGGGAGGGGGGCTTGTGCTGCGGCTTGAACCTGGCCTCGGCTGTGATGCTCTGCCTGACTGTGGAAGCAACTCCGCAGTGGGGGACCAGCGGTGGCAGGCCCCCCTGAGCTCTCCAGAGAGGGACAGAGAAAACGGGCCAAATCCACCCCTGGAGCCACACTCACAGGATAACTTCTGCTGGCCCCATGCCCTGAGGGTCTCCGCAGCTCCGGGCTTTGCTGGCTGGACAGGAGAGGCTCCTGCCCGCTGCCCTCCCTGTGCCCTGCTCTGCATGGGCACAGCAAAAGCACCCCTGCAGCCAGAGGGGCTCCGGGCTGATGCTGCGGTTTTTCCTGCTCTCCTGCATCACTATCACAGGCCCGTCTGCATTAATACCACGGCCCCGTCAGTGTCAGTATTGCAGACCCACCTGCATCACTGCCACGGCCCCGTCGGCATCGCTCGTCCAGACCCATCTGCCTCCTCCCGCCGGGTTCCTGTCCGTAGGGCAGAGGGGGTTGCACTGGGCACCCCAGCCCGTCCCTGCCCAGCTTCGCGCCGCAGGGTGCAGCGTGGGCCGGGGAGTGGGTGGTGGGGAGCTGCTGCAGCAGATGGTCGGTGGGGCCGGATCACGGCACCGCGCGCAATGAGGGATGCATGCATCCCCCGGGGAGACCGTTTGCAGGAGCTGGTTGTGAAGTGGTGCCTGCAGGGCCCCAGCAGGCGACTGTTCATCTGGGCATGGCAGCCAGTGTGGCAGCCGGGTGGCTGCGGCTGAAAGAGGGATGGGGTGAGGAGGGGACCGAGCCCACGGCTTCCAGCTGTTCCCAGCATGGCAGTGTCCCAGGAGGCTGCCAGAGAGGGAGTGGTGCTCCCAGGGCTGCTCAGCCCCCCAGAACTCCCCAAAAAGACCATCTACGCCTACATCTGTTCAAGAGAGAGTGACAGAGGGGCTGAATCTCCCAGCAAGAGTGCCCAAGGGGACAGGGACCCAGCTCCAGGCTCCAGCTAAGCATCCAGCGCGGCCGTGATGTCAGCCACTGTGCAACCAAGTGCCTTGGCTTTGCCGCTGCTGCTCTGTGCCCTGCTACGGGGAGATCTGCTCACCCAGCCCCAGTCTCAGGGCCACCCAGAAGTGTCCACGTCCTGTGAGTGCTGGGGGATGCCGGAATGGACCCCACTGGTCAAGTGCTGCAGTGGTGACTCCTTGTCCCCGTGGCTCCCAGCGTGCGTCCGGTGCCTCTGTGCCATGCATTATTAAACAGAGGCGCTGCAGCCCCTCACTGTTTATCCTGGCGTGGCTGCACCGGGAGTGGGCTGTGGGAGCTGCTGTGGCTCTCTGCAGTCTCAGCCAGAAGATTTAGGCTTGCTGCGGGTCTGGCCGATTCCCCAAACAGGTTTATGACCCCTGGGGTTACTCACCCGTCCGCTTCCCACCTCCCCACCCCACGCAGGATGGATCCCACCGCCCTGTAAAAAAGCCACTGTGCATTCAGCCTCGGTGCTATCACCTACACCACTCTCTCCTGCCCACACAGCAGGTACTTACAGCATTTACATCCCAATCGCTGTATATAAAGGCACACTTGCGCTGAGTCCACCCCATCAATATTTATGGCAGGCACGCATACCCGCACAGCTCTGCAGGGGCTGGTGCGGAGTGGAGCTGGGCGCAGCACACCAGGCACTGACCGGGGAGCAGAGAAAAGCCCCCCCGCGTTGCCTCCCCATCCCTCCCCATTGTCCCAGCCATTGCCTTTGGGGAAGGAGCCAGCCTATGCACATACTGATTTCCATCCCCACTGCCCTGGCAGGGACATGGAGGGCATGTGCAGGTGCTGACCATGGAGGTGGTCAGGACTATGCAGGGAGCAGATGCCTGAGAGTGCTCTCCTGGGTGTGTGTCAGGATGGGATTTGGGCACCTGCTCCCTGCAGAAAGCCTTGGAGGGGTTATATCCACCCTCATTTCACCAGCAGGGGAAAGGCATGAAGGACAAGGACACAGCTGCTCAAGACTGGGCATCCAGGTTACAGCGGAGCAGCGGCAGCCCCGATTCATCCCCCCTTCCAGCTGAAGTGCCCTCAAAACTGAGACCCCAGGTGCTGCTCCTCCTGGGGTTCAGCCTTGTGCTGATACAGGTGTTGGTTTTGCAAAGGTGCTGCAAGTTCTTCAGGGCTCCCGAGATGAGTACAGGGAGCCCTGCACCCTCCCCCTGCACCACTGAGGCTGGGGAGTGGGAGGAAGACAGGAGCTGGGATGCCGTCATGGCTAGTCCTGCTCTACCCAAACTCCCAGCCTGGCTCTGGGAGAGCATCTGCCTTCCCGAGGGAGAAGGAGCCATCACAGCTCATGAGAGGGGATGTTTGGGAGCTGAGATGCCCCATGCTCTGGGCAACAGAACTGGCTGAGGGCGTTGTAACGCCGGGGACACCCTGTCCTCCGATGGCAGCAGATGGCTGCACGGTGGGGGGCTCTGTGGCAGCGTAGGGGGGTACATCTGGGTGCCTGGGCTTCAGCCAAGCTGCAGCTTGGTGGGAGCAGGATGAGCTTGCACTGCCCTGGCTCGGGGGACTGGGAGGGGTGAGACCCCTGCACCAGGTGTGCAGCTGGGATGGGTGGGGGGCTCACTGACCACCCCGGCCAAGACCTCTCCCAGCCTGCCTGCACTTGGGGTTTCCGCTGCAGTGTGACGCCGGATGGGCATGGCGCCGCTCCAAGAGCTGCTGGGGCTCTGGCCAGAAAATTCATTCTTGGCTGCTTTCAGTGGGGTTTGGCTCGTACCTTTCCCATCTGGGGGCTTTCAAAGGGAAAAAAAAAAAAAAAGAAGAAAGAAAAAAAACCCCTGCCCTGTACCAGATCCACAGTCACCATCACATGCCATGGTCCCCAGGCAGGACCGTGCCCAGCATCTGCCCCAGAACTCGAGCTGTTCCCCGCTCCCATGGCCTCAGCCTGGTCCTGAGCTGGTCCAGATGCCTCTTGGCCTGCACCAGGGTCTCACCAGGATGCCCATGATGGACCCCTCCATCCTGTGGGGCCCAACTGATTCCACTGAGGCAGCCCCAGGTGGTACCTCTGCACCCCTCCATCCATCCCATGGCTGCACTGTGCCCCCTGTACCTCAGGGAGCAAGATGGCCCCCCAGGAGCTGCAGCATGCAGAGCCAGGGCAGTGCTGCCTACCTTGGTGTGTGCAGCACCAGGCGTCCGCAGGCTTCGGCACCTAACGCAGGGGGACGAGGACCTTGCGGGGGCAGCTGGGCATCGCAGGGAGAGCGGGGCCTGCGGGAGACACCGACAGCAAGAGGATCAGCTCTGTGGTGGGGCCCCAGGACTGGACAGCATGGAGAAAGCAGAATCACTTGATGGGTGATAGATGGAGCACACCACTACCTGGGGGCCCAGGGTAGGTCTGTACACCCCCCCCCCATCCCAATCTCCATGGATGGGAGCAACTGGCTGCCAAGAGACACCATCTCCCTGCAGGTGGGAGCCCAGCAGGGCATGTACAGGGTGACAGGCTGCATGAGGTGGCAGCCCATCAGGCTCTTTGGTCCTCTCCTAGATCAGGGACACCACCTCCGCTGCTGGCTGAGGGCTCCTCACCATCTCTGCAGAACCCGGCAGTTTGGATGCCTTCATTAAATATTTAGAGGGCTCTCAACTCTTTGAGGGTTTTAAAATTTCACATTAACTCTGCCTTCCTCAGCTCACAAATGATGAATTTCTTCTTTGGAGAACATAATGACAAGTTAAAACAAGCCGCCAAACAAAAGCCCTTGCTCCGACTTTACAATTTGAGAAACCCTGGCGCCACTCCGGTCTCCCCACTTCTGCTGGACCTCAGGAAGCTTCTGCCCAGGGATCTGGTCCCTTCCCTGAATTTTCTTGAAATCCCCCTGTGATGCTCGGGGAGATGCAGGTGGTGCTCCTGGGGGATGCTGGCCTGGGCAGGGGCTGTGCAGAGACCCAGGTACCAGGGTGCTGGGTGCCACGCTGGCAGTTTCTGGGGTGGTCCATCCCTGTGGTGTGGCTGGTGCCACTGTGACGGGTGCCATGAGTGTGATTTGTGCTCTGTGACTCGAGGAGCAGGTTCCTGGGGAAGTTACAAATTCATCCTGACTTCGAGCAAAGGCTTTTCCTCCACCCTGGGGAAGGAGGGAGGCTTTGGCAAATTGGAGATAAATATATGACCCAGGGGAGCTGGGGGAAACACAGGCAAACAGCGACGTTGGAGGAGCAGGGGCTGGAATGGATGGAGCCTGCATTTTTAAAAGCATTACAAAGCAGGAATGCCTCATCCCAGGCCCGGGGGCAGGAGACACTGCCAGCCCCCAGGCACAGCGCTGGGTTTGGGGAGGGTGCAGGCTCACCCTGGAGACCCCAAGCTCTGAGACCTGCGGGGAAGGGGCAGAGGGTCCCTGGTGGGACCCCTGAGGAGACCCCAGAATGACGACTGCTTCCCTGGGAAATGCAGCGCTAAAAGCTCAGCCTGGAAAGGGCTCAGCAGCAGCGTGAAGGTGACCTTTGCTGGGGACAACCGCTGCCTCCTTTGGGATGTGGGAAAGCTCGGGAACGGGGTAAGACAGGCTGCAGAGTGCTGCGGGGACGCATGCCTGGGGGCAGCTGGTTTGCAGACAGCTCAGCGCCAAGGAGTGGAGCTGGGCTGGGACAGGATTAGTCCCCTGCTTTGTTGGCCATGGCCTGGGGTGCAAATCAGCCATTCTTTGCTGAAACCCCAGAGGGTGGGAAGAGCCGGATTCCCTGCTCAGGTACCTGAGAAGATGCAGAGGGTCCTGGCAGGTGCTGCTCCGATCCCTGCAGGGTATTTTTTTTTTCTGGGCCAGACCAAAGTGGTTTTTTTTCCTTTTTTCTGACTTTTGCAATGGGCAGAGCCTGCCAGCATCACAAAGATGCATCTCACCTGGACAGCTGCACTAGCTCAATCTGTCTGTCTGTCTGTCCAGGCAACCAGACACCAACCGCAGCCAAAAGCAGAGGATAGAGAAGAGCAGAGCAGGGTGACCGTGCCAGGACACCCCCAGCTCCGGGGACTGCAGTGCCCCCAGGCGCTGGCAGGGATGCTTTCATCCAGCTGAGGCCGTGGACACAAGGCACAGTATCCAGGGAAAACCTGATGCTTGAGATGAGACCATTAGCGAGTCCACAGCTCTTCTGCTTTCGTACCTCTGGCTCTTGGCACCCTGCTTATCTTGTCCAAATGTCTGTGGAGGAGGGTGGGCTGGGTAAGGGAAGTGGTGGGGTGCACGGGCTGGGAAACTCTGGGCCACATCTCAATGCGCTTCTCCTGCCTAAGGGAGATGCTCTTATAATCTGCCTGGCATCAGCTTCATGTCCAGGCACTGGGGTGAGAAGGAAGGCTCAGAGCCACGATGCTTGGGGAAAATACCTGCAAACTGGACTCAGTGCTGGCAGTGCACCGTCCTGGATCTCATGCAGAGATGCAAAGGGCTCGGGGTGCCATGCTGCACTAGGCAGCCCCCAGAGGCATTTCCCAGCTGGGGTCTGTACCTGAGCCAACCTGCCTTGCCTTCAAAAAGCAGACCCTCAGTCTCAAAAATCTCAACATCCCTTGCAGACTTCATCTTGCCATGGGCCAGGGCAGGTCTGGGTCACACAATCATAGGGCTCTGGGATTTGGCTGAGATGAGCAATGTTTCTGAACCTGTGGTGAATGTTACAGCGGGAGCCAGTGGCACCAGCTAGGGATGGTTGGACCTGCTGGCCTGGCGGCTTACAGGAGGAGCAGGCACCTGTGGTGCAGAACAGCACGGAAAAGGTGACAGTGACTCCTGGCGAGGCATGGCCTGGAGAGCTCACGGCTGGATGAGGCAGATGGTCCAGGTCTCCGTGGCCAGGAAGGCTCTGCAGAGCCGGGAGAGGCGGAGGGGAAAGCTCCTGGGACAAGTAAGCAGAGAGTGCTCACGCGAGAGCAGCCCGCAGGAGCACAGCTTGTTTACCCTGGCTGAGCAGGCCTGATTGCTCTCTATAAATACACCCGGCAAGTAAACACCGGGGAGGGAGAAGGATCGTTTAAACTCAAGGATGATGCTGGCATAAGAACAAATGGGGAGGTCTGTCCAGGAACACGCGGAGGCTGTGGGTGAGAGCAGAGATTCTCTGGCCGCTGGGAAGGTCCTGCTCTGGGCTTGTGATGCCAGAGGGCTTGGGCTCAGTGCCGCTGGGAAAGGTGACAGCCCAGGCTGCAGTGACCATGCCCACCTGCCAGACCAGACCTCTCGAGCTGCAGGCCACAGGGGCATGTTTGTGGTGGGAACGGAGCTGTGCCATGCTGCCAGTGGTCACCGTCTCTTCCCCGGAGGGTTTCTCTGCTGTACCCGACATCTGCTGGGACCTCAGCTCTGGTGCTTAAACCGTGCTGAGCAACTCAGCGTGGCTCTCCTTGGCTCCCAATATGCAGCACCGGGTCTGGCGGGCTGCGCCTGGCAGCAGCCTCTGCAGAAACCCGGGGAAGAGCCAAGGTGTGAACCGCAATCATCCTCCAGTGCTGTGAGGTGTTAATAACTCTGTCTGGTTGGGGTCATTTCAATACTAATGTTATCATGCGAGGCAATCGAAGAAAGTCAGCCCATAGCCAAGGGAGACTTTGAGACATTTTTCTGTGCTGGTTTGTCCCAGCTGAGCTGTCACCAGTTTCCCCAGGATGGTGAGGGTCGGAGATACCTGGAGCATTGGTGTTGGCCAGGGGTTGAGCTCCCTGTTTTTCCTGGCTGCGCTGGAGCCTGTCCTGGCAACCCTTGGGATCCTGTGGCCTTGGGGGTACAAGGGCAGGATTGGCAGGGAGGACACCTCTCTGCACACTGAGCCTGGCCCATCCTTCCTCATCCTCTATTTGCCAAACCCAGCACCTTGGCTTGACTTGAATCACTCTGGCTCCTTCACCAACCTTGGCCAGCAGCTGCCATCGCCTGCAGAGCCTGGCTGGTTGCACAGAGAAGCCCTGAGCCATCACCCCTGTCCTGAGCGAAGGTGCCAGCCTTGCTTCGTTGCTCTGACTCACTGCACTGCCTGCCTCGGGCAGCAGCCGCCCGGTCACGCTCGTGCCATGCAGGTGGCAGTGCCACCATGTGCTGCCAGGCCTGAATCACGGCAGCCACCTGTCCTGTGTGCTGTAGCCATGGTGCTGGGGGCACGGTGGGGAGAGGGGCTGGATCGTGGGGCATGGAAGGGACCTTGTAGGGACGGTGCAGCAGGCACAGGAGTTGGATCCCGGGGGACTGGAGACTGTGTGGCAGGGATACTCCACGAGTGGTTGGACTTAGCCGTGGAGAGCAGGATGGAGGAGGGAGCCAGTGATGGGGAGGCGTGGGAAGAACCTGGCAGGTACCAGGACCTCCCCACAGCAGAAGGCTGCACGGAGCCTACCCGGGTGCAGGCAGGGGGTGGTGGGGGGAGCAGGTCGCCTCCTCTCCCTGCCCACGGCCCCGCTCTGCAGAGCCCCCCCGCAGGGGATGGCCAGGCACGGAGGGGCTGGAAGGGGGGGATTGCAAAGCATAGTCCAGGGGTGACAGCCCTTCTCCCGCCACCCCCTCCGCATCGGCGTGTCCCCCCCTTCCCAGCCCTGCGGAGGCCGGGGGGGGGCAGTCCGGAGCCGCGCCGCTCAGCCCTGCATCTTGCCACCCGCATCCCGCACCTGCATCCAGCATCCCGCATCCTTCCCCGCATCCCGCACCGCATGCCGCATCCCGCATCCCCGCGGCCGCCGCCCCGTTACATAAGCCGGCGGCCCCGGGAGGCTCGGCGGGCCGGTCCCCATCCCCGTGCCCGGCCCCCCCCCCCGGGCTCTGCGGCACGGCACGGCACGGCACGGCACGGCACGGCACGGCACCGCACGGCACGGCACGGCACCGCACGGCGGGCCCGCCTCCGGCCCCGGCCCCGGCCCCGGCCCCGGCCCTGCACCCACCTGGCTGGGCTCGGCGCGGCTCCGGTCCGCCCCGTCCGCCCCCGGCGCAGGGAAGGAGCCGCCGCCGGAAGGGAGGCGGGAGCCGTAGCGGTACGGGGAGGGGGGGACCCGGTGCCGGCTCCCCCTCCGCCGCACGGCCTCCCGGGCGGGGCCGGCTCCGTGCCCGCCTCCGGCCCGCCCCGCGCCCCCGGCGGCAGCCCCCGGCCTCGGCCTTGCGTCCCCGCAGCCGGCAATTCCCCTCCGGTACCCGGCGATTGCCCCGGCTGCCCGGCAGGTCCCCTCGGTTCCCGGTAATTGCCCCTCCTCGGTACCCAGCCGCCCCTCTCGGTACCCTGCAGTTGCCACCCTGCTATCCAGCCATCCCTCCGGTACACGGCTATGCTCCCCAGCACCCAGCAAGTGCCCCCCAGTACACAGGCACCCATCCCACTACCTGGTCATGCCCCTGGGCCCCAGCAGTTGCACCTCCAGTGCTTGTAACAGCCAGCCCCCAGTACCCGGCCATGCCTCCCAGTACCTCCCATTTCTTGGCCACCCACGTTTCCCCAGTACCCAGCAATTCCCCCCAGTACCTGGCCATCCCTCCTGGCCCCCTACCTGCCAGTCCTCCCCATCAAGCAATTCCCTTCAATATTCATCCTCCCCCCCCCTCCCGGGCCCAGCACTTCTCTCCCCCAGAGTCAGTGATTCCCCTCCCACGGCACTGCCAGCCCCTCCAGAGGAGGGGTCTCTCGACAGGGCATCTCTGGGTGTCTCAGTGCGCCAGTGGTGCTCCTCAAATCAGAGTCCCCTGTTGCACCTGACAAAGCCCAGGGTCTCTTGTGGGGTGTCCCAAGGATGGGGGATGAGGAAAGCTGGGCATGGCCCAGAGGACTCCTGACATCCCTGCTGGCCTGGAGGGCTGTGACTTGTCCTCTCCCTGCCCAGCCCCTCTCCACAGGCTGCTGCCCTCGCTTCCCTGGCAGGCAGGCAAAGCACTCCATTCCCTGGGTTTTGCTTTGGGTTTGCGGGTGCGCAGAACGGCTCCTGCCGAGCCCCAGAGTTGCTCAAGGGCCGATGCTTTCTGGGGTCAGCTCCTCACTTTGCATCTCATCTTTGCAATAGGTTCCGCCACTGGGATCTGATCTGAAAAATGGGGTCCTGCCTCTCTGTCCTGAAAGGGGGGTGCAGGACAGCCGTGCCTCAGTGCCTGAGGAGGGCTCAGCAGCGCAGCCCTCGGGGTAGTTTGCTGCTCATGTTTCTCACCCTGGGGAGTCCCTCCTCCACCAGGCATCATGGCAGGTGGGATGCTGGTCAGCCAGGAGCCACCTCCGGGATTGGCCCACCCTGCTTGCTGCCGTGCCGCTTGTCACATCACACAGCAGCTCACTGCACCGCTCCTTCTTGCAGGGCTGCTGCGGGATGGAGAGGCTGATGAATAAATCAATCCCCCTTGGTGCTGAGGCAGCAAAACTTGGATGCAAACAGAGGAGCAGTGCCGGGGCTGGTGGCCTGACGGCTGGGGTGGCACCGCTTGTGAATTCCCCCCATGCAGCTGCCGCAGACAGAGCTGCCTGCAGCCAAGTGGGCAGCTCTGATTGCCTTCTCGCCATGTTTTATTTATCAAAGAGCTCAATATGCAGGCTCGCTCCCGCTGTCCCACATTCTTCCTGGATTCTCCTGCCTGGAAATGGGAGCAGCAGTTTGGAGAGGGGCCATGGGGCGCTGCTGGCTCCTCCTGGACTCGGGGGGCACTGGCCCCTTCGCCTCCGCACGGTGGGCTCTCGCAAGCTGTTGGCATAGCCCTGCCATGTGGCTGTCACTCAGCCGCCACTATGCCAAAGAGACGGGGTCTCTCGCTGTGAGCGGAAGGACAGCGCTGTGTGAATGACCTTTCCTGAGCCTGGGGAGCACTTTTAAGGAGCAGCCAGGCTCTTGCTGCTCCTTCCACGCTTTGCCAGGAGCAGCAGTGTCCCAGGCTGATGCCAGACACAAGAGGAGGCTGCTGTGATGCCTCCATGCCTGGCAGAGGCTGGTTCTGACCCAGCCCTCGCCAAACCGTGGCCGTGCCTGCTGTCACTGGCCCTGTCCTGGCCCCTGCTTGCTTTCCTCCATTGCCTCCAGTTGCCTGCGCTGGAGGAGAGGGAGCTGCAGGGTGCATTTCTGCAGCCTTGCTGCTAATAAATAAGCCCCACTAATGAGTTGGGCTTTGGCGGATGGGCAGGTAGTGGCAATAATCCCCCAATTAAGTGGACGAGGCAGACAGTTAAGTGCAGAAAAACCACAAATAAATAATAAGGAGAATAATTTAGGAGCAGGGAGGAGCTGATGGCTCAGTCCCTCAGCCTTTCCTCGGGCAGCAGGCAGGGCCAGGAGCACTCTGGGAAGTGTAGTTCTGCCTTCCCTGCCAACAGCCTCTTCTGGAGGGGTGGAAATCTCTCATTTTCATCCTGTTCCTCCTGTCACGCCAAGGCTGGGCATCCTGTGGAGCACCAGGGCAGCCAGCCGTGGGGACGGGGAGCAGGCCAGGAGCATGGGTCTGATGGGAGCCTGTGTGCATGGGGCATGCTTGGCTGAGAAGGGACACCACAGGTCAGGGGCTGAGTGTGTGAGGCTGGCCTGACACTGAGGAAGCCCTGCCTGCCACCACATCCCTTGGCAGAGGGTCCCTGGGTCTGTCTCTGTGCCACCAGTGTGAGAGCCGAGGGGATGGAGAGGCTCTGGCCACGGAACTGCTGCTTTGCCTGCTCACCCCTGCCGTGCACGAGTGAGAAACCCTGCTCTCCTGCCTCCTATGGATGGAAATACTGGCTTGGAGAACCCAGTGGAGGATGTACCCGTGTAGGAGCTGTGCTGGATGATGGTGCGGCACAGGCTTCCTCCCAGAGCCCTGGATGGAGACATAAACCACAGTGAGAGCAAGAGCAAATATCTCCCCGGCACTATTGATCATAGCTGTGAGCTGTGCATGCCTCGCTGCTGAACTCGCAGGGGCAATCAATAGTTGTTTTTCTCCCCAGGCTTCGCCCTGCTAATGGGAGCCACTGGTCGTGTCATTTCCCTGGAGCAGCCATGAGAAGCCAGCCATGGGCAGGCTGGAGGGGGTCCTGCTTCTTCTTTGCATTTGCAGGATTATAATCTCCGAGAGCTGTGGTGTGTGCCGCAGCCTGGAGCTTTGCAACTGGACACCAAGGACCGATGGCTCTGCCAAGGCTGCAGGGACAGCCAACACCGGTCTTTGGCTGGGGTAACTGTGATTACTTGTAGGCAAACACTTTGGAGCAAAGGTCCTCGGGCTTGTGGAACACAGAAAATTTGCTCCCTGCGGTGACAGGTTTCACCCTTCATGGCAGCTGGTGGTGGCTGCGCTGGTGCATGAGACACAGGAGACAGCGCCATGGCTCTGCCTGCACCACTGCCAGTGCCCGGGAGGACATACCCACTGTGCATGGGTGGGAGAGGGAAGCCCACAGAGCTGGTGCCAGGGACTTGGGCTGTGGTGCCAGGGGACATGGTCCCATCCTGCCTGGTGGCAGTGCTGCTGATGGTGCCACCGCAGGGATTCTTCCTGTGCTGGCTGCAGAGGGGGGGCCTTAAGTCAGGCATAATAATCCCCACGTGAAGTATAAGAAAAGAAGCTATTTAAGTATTACCTCCTCCGCTTGGAGAGCAGGCAGCCAGGCTCTTATCAGGAGAGGGAAGGCAGATAAATCAGATGTTCCCATTAGGCAGATGAGCTTGTAACACTCATGTGGCACCAAATCTTGTAGGAAAAGGTGCTGGTTCCCAGTGAGAAGGTGATGGAGGGGATGCTGGGGGGCAGCCAGGATGGAGCCTGCCCGTGGTCCCGCCAGCGGCCAAACACAGCTGGCATCACCTTGGCTGCCAGGACCCCTGCCAGGAATTTCCCAGGGACAGCAGTAATTCCTGGGGATTTTCATTCCTGCTCCTGCACAGGTAGCACCTAGGAGCTGAACTCCTCCAGGGGAGGAGGGGGGGGAAAAAAGAGCAAAGGGAAATCAAAGAAATCAGGGCTTTGATGCCTTTCCCTTTGAACCCATGGGCTTGTAGAGCTGGATGGTGATGGGCGAGGGGCTCCGGTGCGATGGCTGCGTGCTGCTGTGGGTTAGAGCATGGAGCAGGGTCCCTTCATCCCATCTGCTCTTGGGAAAGCCAAGCCAGGCCCTCATGTGCCCGCTGTCCCGTTTTGGAGGGTGGGCGCTGCCCTTCATGGCAGACTGCAGAAGATCGATGTGTTTTTGAAGGCAAACAGGAGTTTTTGCCCTGAAATGGTGCGGGTGTCTGCTCCGAATACTAAGCAGCTCCTTGGAAGGCAGTTTCAAAGCACAAAGGGCAGTGGGACGCGGGAGCAGAGCACTCAGCCCCCTCCCATGGCCCCTGGGGACTGCTACATCCCTTCCTGAAAGTCACAACAGAGAATTAAACATGCAGAAAAAAATCCCCAAGGAGTCTGGCTCATGGTCCTGGGGGTGTGAGCAGTGGCATCCCCCCTCAGGAGGTCATTGCCTGTGTTACAGTGGCCATGGTGGCATCCGCTGCTTGAGGGGCAGCGCTGCCAGACCTGCTCCTGGAGGGTCATTTTTGGGGGGGCTGCAGCAGTGGCTTTATTTTGCAGGCTGCTGCTACTGTTGGGACCTGCTGTGCTGGTGAGACAGCAAGCAGAGAAGTGCAGGGGACCCATCCCAGGGGTGTCACCAGCTGTAGCCCCCCCTAGCCTTGCTGCTGTCTGAGCCTGCACGGTGTGGAGCATCCTTGGGGCCCAAGTCCCCGCATGGGGGTGGCACAGCAGCAGCTCATGCACCTCCAAACTGCCACCCCATTCCCAGGGGTCTCACAGGGCAAGGGGTTGGGACCTGCACAGAGTCATTCCTGAAGCGCTCTCTCCATAGATCCTCCCGCCTGCCTCTGCCCAGCTAATGGAGGTGATTTTCGCCTCCTTTCATCTGGAAAACCACCGGTAAAATTCATGTAACAACTTCCCCAGCTGTGGGAGAGGTGAAGAGACGTGCTTGCACATTCAGAGCAGGTGATTCTCCGTGCTGCTCATCAGAGGAGGATCTCTTGGGTCCTCCCATTGCTCCCCCACCCACACCTGGCTGGGCACAGGGATGTGCAGTGAGGGCAGAAGTTACCCACCTGCTGCTTCTCCTCCATCCTCCCTTGTGCCTGTCCTGCGAGAGGTGATGGGCAATGCAAAAATAGCCTGGCATCACCCTTGAACAGCAAACTCCCCAGCTAAGGGGACAGAAGTCATGGTGATCCATCCGCATGGGCCCCCCCCCGTGCCGTGCCCAAATGCAGCTGCTTCCCACAGTGGAGGTGCCTGGGAGCATTCGATGGTAGAAGCTCCTCCAACAGGGGATGGGAGCATGAGTACAGTGAGGCAGATGCCGATACGGGCTCCTCAGGAGCTGGTGCAATCTCATTCCAGGAGCAAATCACATTCCTAGCAGCCAAGGACATGTTAGGTCTTAATAAAAATGGTAATTCCCAGCAGATTGAGTTGGGAACCGGGAACAGTTGTTGCTTCCCCTCGCAAGCCCTTGCTGGTGCAGGCAGGGAGTGTGGTGGTGTTAGAGGAGGCAGAGGGCTGCACTGAATGATGTGGCTCCGACTGGAAAGCAGGAGGACGGGGAGCTGCTGCAAAGCCCCAGCTCCTCACATCCTCCAGGATCTGGCCTCAGCTCCTCACCTGCCCGTTCCGTGCCCTGACGCTTGCCAGAGCCGCCCAGCTCCGAAAGCCAGAACTGTTTGTTTGCAGTTTCCTAGGAGAGAAATCACGTTAAAAAAATTAATTACACACCTGAAAACAAAATCTGGCTGCTCAAGTGCACATCAGGGATAAATGGTGTGCTCCAAATTAGACAATTTACAGCTTGGGTAAGTAATGAAGGAACCCAGCCAGGCGTGAAAGCAGAGGGGGAGAGTGACCTTGGAGGGGCACGGGGCTTCCCCTCCCCAGGCCCCCAGTCCCTCTGTCCCTCCGACCCCTTCTTCATTGCTGGTTGCTGAGAAACCCCAATTTGCTCAGCACAGCTGGCTGGGGTAGCTCCTTGTGGCCCCGACTTGGGGAGCTCCGCAGGGATTTTGGGTGAGTTTGTGTCCTTTTAGAGCTCGGAGAAGGGAATGGCCATGTAGAATGGGGCAGATGGGGCATGTAATGAAACAGAGGGATGTGCCATGAACCCCAGGGCAAGAGGGGCTGCGTGGGTCCTGCTGCCCCCATGGCAGGGGTGTCTGGCACAGGGGGGCCCTGCTGTGCCCCAGCCCCCCCTGGCATCCCCCAGCCCACGCTGGCCTCTGCAGTCCTCCGCCGTGCGGTGCGTGGGAGGGCTGGCAGCGCGCTGCTGAGGAACGGGCAGCTCTCCAGGCTTGTCGGTGAGAAGAAAATAATTTCTTTGCCTTATTTTTCCCTTTACAGTGTCCCAGCCTGGTCTGCGAGTGCAGGGATTTAAAGGGGCTGTGCCCTGGTGCCATTGCCCTGGGTTAGTGGCAGCAGGGATGGTTGATGTGGCTGGATCCGTGCAGTGGAGCTCTTCTTCGTGCATGGGCTGGTAGCTGTGGGTGCTTCCCAGCTTGCTCGCAGAGAGGGACCTGCTACGGGGACTATCGCTGCCCCAGGCACCCTCCTGGAGTGTGGGCAGCACCTGCGAGAGGTGAGGAGATGCCCTGTCCCCCTCGCACTGCCCACAAGGGACCTGCCGCTGCAGGACCCCC
This sequence comes from Burhinus oedicnemus, assembly GCA_008921705.1. Classification (NCBI taxonomy): domain Eukaryota; kingdom Metazoa; phylum Chordata; class Aves; order Charadriiformes; family Burhinidae; genus Burhinus; species Burhinus oedicnemus. Next base: position 24,823 of record VFFE01004998.1, read on the forward strand.
GACTCACAGGGAGCTCAGAGCACAGCATCACCCCAGGGAGCCATAGGGACCGACCCCTTCCACCTACACCCCAGCCTCTCCTGTGCTGCTCCAGCAAGTGGCAGGATGCTCCCAAGCTCCCCAGGCTGCCGACACATGATGGAGTGCGGGGCTGGGAACAGCCTCCCTTCTCCCCTCTCTGTTCGACTCCCACCTCTGCTCAGAGCCGCCTCGGAAACCAGCCAGCTAATGATGCGAGATGCGGAGCAGATGGGGGACCTGACGCTATACTCCCCAGCAGCGGATTAAGCATGCAAATGGATGTATAGCGATGCGATGCCTCTTGGCCTGTATCCTTTCCACCCCCACCACGCGTATGGCATTTCAATTTGCAGCCCCCAGACCCCCCGCTCGCGGCACCCCCAGCCTGGCCTGGAGCCACATGTGGAGGGCAAAGATGGACAGACAGACGCAGGGCTGGGGATGGTCCGCGTAGCCCTGCCTGCATGCGGGATGGCCCCTGGTTTGCAAAAGCTCCTTGAATCTTAAATCCCCCTCCGTATCCCTACAAGACAGTGGCAGTCGCATGGATGAGCTGCATTTGCTGCATCGTTTCCTCTGCCCTCTTCTTGCGCTCCTTCTGCAGCATCAGTGGGTGCTGCCACCCCGTGCCCTGTTTGTGGGGGAGCTGCTGTGCAGAGAGGTGGGAGCTGGGCTGGGCTGGGCCCAGGTGGCACCAGGGCAGGGACCCAGGTGCCGCAGCCTCCTGGCTGTGCTGGCCTCGGGGACACGGCCAGGCATTGCAGTGAGGATGCCATGCTGCTGGCAGAGCCTCCTGTGCTCTGAGGAACACCAAGGGGCAGCGGTGTAGCTCCTGCAACACCCGTGACCACTTCTCGGCCTCAGAAAAGCTGGAAAATGTGAGCTGCCTGGATTCTACCTCACCTCCAAAACCTGCAGGGAGGGCCAGGGCTTCAAGCTGCCTGACCCCACTGCGTGCCCTCGGGGGACTGGGGCAGCCCTGAGGGTGACCAGTTCAGCCAGAAGTGGGAGCGGAAAGGACGCCCTGCTTCAGCCCAGCCCTGCAGCTGTAAAACCAGCCATGCCCCTGCCAAAAGACGCAAAGTGTCCCCTTCCCCACGCGGGACAGAAACTGCTTCCACCTGCAGCATCGCTCCTTCAGACCATCTCTGCTACTGCAGCACAGCATGGTGCAACGCCGTTATCTCTAATGCCTGGGAGCGGGGAACAGATTAATATTCATCACAAGGGAGCGGAGCATATGGAATATGAATAATGCTAATTGTGTCTGTATAGATTTAGCGTAAGAAGCTTCCATGCATTAAGGAGGGAGGGAATTAGTCCTTCTCCGAACCGTTTCAGACTCATTTGTGCTGAAGGAGTGCCTGCCTGCCTGCCTGCCTGCAGGTTTTGAGCTAGGGGTGAGGATAAAACTTGTGTCCCGTACCTGAGTGCAGGAGAGACTCGGGGATGTGGGGCGGCTGCGCAGGAGAGCCCGTGCACCCTCTGCCTCTCAGAAACCCACGTGATGGAGCAAACGGTTGCTGCAGATATCAAGGAGGAACAAGGGGCTGCCTGCAGATACGTAAGCCTTGCTGCTGTGGGCTGCCATGGCCAGAGACCCCGCCACAAGCTGCCTGCACCGAAGGAGTCTCCAACCCTGCCCTGTCTGGGCTGGTTTTCCACGTGCATGGCGCCGTCGGGCTCCTGGTCCCTGGGGCCAAGATGCAGTAGTGCAGGGCTGGCAGATGCATCGTGCTTCCACCCTGGGTGCATTTACCTGCCCATAGGTGCAGGCAGCTGCCGTACGTGGCAGGGAGGGAGCAGGCAGGAGGCAGTGCCCTGTGGGCAGGGGGGCTGGAGTGGTTAATGAAGTGCTGGGGGGTGAGAAAACTTCATGCCTTAAACATTCATCCCATTTGCTTTCTGTGGATGAGGCTTGGTGCCCTGTTTTAATCGAATCAGCTCATGGCTTTAATTAAGGTGAAGGGGAGAAGGCTGATTTGCTCGGCTGGGCAGCGGAGGCAGGAGGGGAGGGCAGGCTGGGTGCCGTGGGGCTGGGGCTTCAGCGAGGCCCCCCCAGGTCCAGGTGAGCCTGTTCGCTCCTCCTGTGGCATGGGCTGACACGGGGCAGTGTCCCCTTGGTCATGGGGGACCTAGTAGGTGCAGCAGGACTGGGGCCCCCTCTCCGCAGGGGACAGTGCTGAGCCTTCCCCTGTGCCCCAGCACTGCAGCAGGGGGTCCAGACTGGACACCCTTCTCCTGCTGTGCTCCCCAGAGATGCTCCTGTGGCTGCGGAGAGCTGAGGAAGGGGTGTTGTCATCCCTCTCCTGGGGCCTCGAGATGGCTAGGGAGGTTTTGCAGCCCCAGAAGAGGATGGAAAACACCCAGGGTCTGGCTGCTCCCCGAGATGCTTTCTGGCATACCTGCAGCTGCAAGGTGAGGAATGCTCCATGCCTTTCCCTGGGCTCTCCGGGGCCAGCAGCCGCACTTGTGTCAGGCTTGACCACTGGCCTCTTTCTCCCCTCCTCTCCCCTCCCTGAGAATGTGGGATTCCTCTTTCTGCACTTTGATCTCTCCAATTTTTAGCTCGTTCTCGCTGCCTTATAGGCACTAATCCCTCTGCAGGCATCGGGGAGAATCCACCTACACTCCATGCAGCAATCACTTAAGTCTTATTGTGTAAACAAAATCTCAAACACAAAATCCCTAATCCTTAATGGTTGAAGCCTCTGATACCTGTTCCCTCGTGTCCTGTCCGATAGAGGCTGGAAGAGGGGGAAGGTCACTGCCATGTTTGCTCCCATCCTCATCCTCATCCTGAATTAAACATCCATGTACACTTTTAACCTTGGGTTTTTCCTTTCTTCCTGGCGCTCCATGCTGGCGAGCCACCCCCAGCCCCCTCCCTGCTCCGGTGCATTTGTTCAGCTTAGAGGATCAAACTGGGTGACATTTGGAGTTGGGATATTTAAAATGCAAATCTCCCCTCAATAGGTAAGTGGAATTTGCTCCTTCTTATGAAGGGAACCTCCGGGGAGAGCCCAGCGGCGCAGCCGGCCAGCTCTGAATGTGAAATCCAGCTGGAGGGGGAGGAATCACTGCCTCCCCCCCCATCCCAGCACTTTTGGGCAAACACTCGTGTGGTAACCATCCTCATCACCATGAAGGTATCCGAATTTCCCCCAAGCACAGCAGAGAGGTAAGAGCTGCGGGGCTGGCAGGGAAACCTGCGGTATTTCTGGGTTACAGCCAGGGAGGGAGAAATCTTGGTGGCCGCTGGTGTAATCCCAGAATTGATGTTTTCTTCCTCTGCGCCTGGGGTGCTGCTGATGTATCATTGTCTCTCCCTCCCAGCTCGGAAATTAAAGCTTTCACCACTTTTCTCGCTGCAGAGGAACAAATGTGTGTCTGAGAGAGAGATTTACACTTTGGTTTCCCTTTTGGAAATGGAGCGTGATTTTCCAGTGACTGCAGATGCCGGGCCTGTCCTGATGTGTTGAGATGGGCTGTCTGGGGTGGGGGGAAGGAGCCCCCCACCTGCCTCCTCCCCCAGCCTGCCCACAGAAAACCGAGTGGGTTTACACTCCAAAGGGTTTGGCTGAGAGAAGGCTGGGGTCCTGCATTGCCCCCTCTCCGCTCCCATAGGTGCCTGCCCTTGTGTCCCCCCCATTGCCGCCGCCGTGGGGGGTGCAGGCTCCAGGGTGGGTTGATTCACCTCCTGGCATGGCTGCGCTTGCAAGGTGCTAAACCCCCTTGAAGGGAGAACTAGAGCATCTATAGGAAAAAAAACTCGATTTGCTGCCAACCCCATCCAGGATGCGACTACGGACACCAGACTGCAGCTGGTTTAGGGGATGGGGGCTTGGGGGGGGTGGAGGGGTGTGTAAACTGCAGCAAGGCTGGGATGGAGAGGAGCAGCCCCAGCTGGGAAAGCCCTTGGAGGGCTGGAGGGGGCAGGTTCACCAGCCCTGGAGCCATGCACGGGCAGCGGCTTCTTCCCTGCCTGCAGCTGACCTACCTGCCCCCGGCCCCCCACTCACCCAGCCACAATTTAAGCAAAGGGAAAAATAATAAAGATGAAAAAGTTCAGCCGGCTCTTTGAGCTGTCCCAGGCTCCTGCAGTGGTGTCGGAGGGCAGGCTGGGGGCTTCCTGCAAACCATGGTACGCCAAGGAATATCTGGAGCCTCATAAATATACTCTGGGAGAGCAAGAAAAGGGATTTGGATTTCAACTTTAATGCATAATGTGCTTTCTCTAGAAAAAACAGCCTTCTTGGCAGGGACCAGACAACTTCCCACTAAATCTCCTGTAGGAGCGTGTTGTTAGTTGCAGAGATAAAACCTCAATGAAACACAATTAGCTTTCACTTGGATTAGCCAAATTTGCCTCTCTCCTCCCACCCGGCCGCCCTGGCTTGGCAGCGGGATGGGGACTGCTCGGTGCCAACCTCCCGTGTCCCCAACCCCGCTGGGAGTGGGATGGCGGCTCTGGCCTGGGGGGAGGATAACCCTCTTTTCATGGTTAAGGGGAACCGACGTGTGATGAATGCACAAAAGCCGGAGTGCTGCAGGGCAGCCCCTGCCATCTCACCGAGGACAGCGGCTCATCACGGCTGGTTTGCCGCAGTTCGCCGTTTGGAGGCTGGTGGGGAGCCTGGGGCAGGGTCCCCATGTTGTCCCCTATAGTCCAGCCAGCTCAGGGTCGGGGCATGGCACTGCTGCCTCCTTTCCCTGCTCAGTAGCAAAGTGGGGAGAAGGGGGCAGAAGGGACCTGCTGGCAGCAAAGTTTGCTGAGAGATTTTTTCTTTAGGCAGCTCTATCTTGAATATTGATTTTTTTTTAAGGCTTATAAGCTGGGATGTTTTCTAGTCTTGGAGTCTTTAGGCTTAAGCATCACTCATGGTGGGAATGTCTCACCCGTTTGCCCCTGACTCCCTGAGTATCACACTGAGCCCAGACATGTGTCAGCCTTGCTTGTGCCCCAGGCACCTTTTTGGAGCAGGCTCCCACCTCCAGGCTGGATCATGGTGCCTCGGAGCCAGGCCGGCAGGGAGAGAGCACAGAGGAGGTGGGAGGAATGCCTCGGAGCCATCTCCGGGAGGGAAAAGCTCCCCCAGCCCCGCAGCATCCACCCCGCCAAGGAGCAGCTGCTGGAGGGACCAAGTAATGCTGGCAGGGCTCTGAGGGGAAACCAGCCCATTAATTAAGAGCTTAATTACCCAATAACGAACAGTGGACTTAGCTCAACCTTGAAGCAGGCCAAGCGAATGAAGAGCCCTCGGGGAGGGACGGGGGAGTTGAGCCGAGGTCACGCTTTGCCTTCTGCAGTACTTGCAAATATCTGCAAGATCTATACATGGAGAGAACAAAACCCTGCAGCCCCTTTGGTACCTCTGTCCCTGTTGTCCCCAAGGTGTCCCCCTGCACCCTTGCTGTCGTCCTCCCTGTCGGTCCCATCATCCTGCTCATGGGTGCTGGCACCCGTCTCCTGCCTGGGGAAAGGGGCTATGGCCCCGCTGCCATGCTCGGAGGCTTACGGAGTGCCCGGCTCTCCCACAGAACAGGACAGCTGCATGTCTCAGCCTGCAGAATGAGGATGAATGACCCAAACGCAGCCCAGAGTCGGCACAGCCTGGGGATGTGGTGCCAGTGGGAGGACACAGGATGGGGACCATTTGTGTCCCCTGGCAATACAACATACCCCGGGGAAGGGGTGGCCTGTGGGGTGGGCATTTGTACTGGCAGAGGAGGGAGGGGAGTTTGTGAGCTGGAAAGGGGGAAGGATTTCTTTGGCTTGGCGCGTTTTGCTGCAGAAAGGCGGTTTCAGCTCCAAGGGTAAGGGAAATGAAACAGAAAAATGCCTCCCATTAAGCAAAAGGGATGGAGAGCCCTGTGTAACAGTGCTGTCTGCAGGGGCTTCTCGCTCCGTGTTTGCATCCAGTGTGGCCTTGTGCCAGCGCCCGGAGGGAGCCATGCTATGGTGAGACGCGCTGCGTGCTGCTGCAAGAGATGGGCACCAGAGGGGACGAGCTCCCGGCCCCGCAGCTCTGGGGTGGGGACAGCTGCATCCACCCCATGGACGATGGGCAGTGCCCAGGGTGAGGGTGGGCAGATACCCTCCATGCAGATCCCTGTGAGCTCCTGGGGAGGTCCCACGGGAGCACTGGGATCTCCCTGACATGAGCTGAGTCAGGGGCATAAGGAGCCCCTGGACGGGGTTTGGTCAAAGCCCGTGGTCAGCCCTGAGAGTCTCCTGACCACGGGGGCATGGGAAGTGCCAGTGTGTCCTCTCACCCTGCCTGCATCTGCATGGCCTCAGGGAACAGCCCCCAGCAGGGACCCTGAGCTCAGGCAGGGCAGGGCTCTGGGTATTCATCAGGGGATGCTCTTTCCTCCCCATTTGTTGCTAGCTTTTTTAAAAGCCCAAGTAGATGCGACGGGTGTGTGGAAGAAAGAACAACATTCGCTCTGGAGCTTTCCCAAGTAATTCATCCTCCAAGAAATTAATTATCAGTGCTGGTGCTGCATTTAATCAGCATCGGTCCCTGCGTGCCTGAGGTCGGAGGGCGTTTGCTGCCTCTGCCTCCAGCAGCTCTGGGTTCCTGCTGTCGGGGAGCAGATCCAGCTGTCACTGGAATGGGAGCTGGAAGCAGGGAGAGCAGATCAGGCTGGGAGTGTGTGGCTCCAGCAGCTGTGCAAACACCACCAGGGCAGCAGCACCCTGCCAGCCCTGCCCGAGGGGGGTGGCTGGGCTGTGACAGGGCAGCCCTGGTGCTGAGAGCGGCTCAGATGCCTGCGGGAGGGAGTCCCCAGGGTGCCCATTGGGCTGGGAGCGGGAATACAGCTTGGGAGATAGTAGCCTGCAACCCAGCGCCCCATCCTGCATTGAGGAGAGCAAACCCACATGGGCAGTGTGCACACGCACATGTGTGTGTGTGTGTGTGTACAGTGTGTGGCACACTGGGAAGGTGGCTGTTGAATGTGTGTTTGCTGAGGGGGAACACGGGGGCATCTGTTCCAGCAGAGCTGCCTCTGGCATCCGTCTCCCTGACAAATGGTGTTTGGTTTGGTGGTAGAGCCTTAATGAAAGCGGTGCCGGCTGCAGGCACGGGGAGGGGAGCGCCTGCCTGGAGGACGCACTAGGGGAGAAAGGAGAAGAAAAGGACAAAAGGATGCTGGACGCAGCCCTTGGCGATGGCCAGATGGCTCCCTGGCAGGACCTGCGTCTCGACGCCTGGCCGGAGGCACCCGGCTCTCTACAGCCAGCCCTGCGTGATGGGGTCTCATGCCACCGGGAGAAGGTGTGTTGCTGGTGGGGGAGAGGGTCTGGGGGTCCCCTTCAGCCTGTTTTCTGGGTGTGAGAAGACACTGCCTGGTGTGCAGGGTCAGGCTGCTGCTGGGTAGGTGTTGTGGGGCTGTGCAGCCCCCAAGCTGGAGGGCAGCAAGCTGGAGCCGCTGCCTGCGTGCAGCACAGGCTGCCACCGTCCCCAGCTGCAGGTCTTGGGCTGTTTGGGATGATGCTCTCCCAGCAGAGTCAGGACATGGTGTGTCCATGGCTGGACAGATGGACATGTCTCTGTTATGCAGCACCAGCAGCTCCAGGTGCAGCAGTGCTGCCCCAGTACCTGGGGCATGCTGAAGCCCTGGGGCCAGCAAGACCTCAGCTAAGGGTGGACTTTTTGGAGATGGGGGATGACAGGGGATTTTGGAGACCTCTGGGACTGCTGCCTTGGGGGGGCTGGATGTCCCTAGATTTAGGGACATGTTTCTGTCATACTTGTGCCCTCTAGTGGCTTTGTCCCCTCTCCAGTCCCACGGCCACCATCCCGCAGTGGCCAGGGTCAGCCTCTGGCACTACCAGCCTTGGCATTCATGGGTGGTGGTGAAATGCTGGGCGAGAAAGGTCAGGCCAAGAGGACACCTCAGCACCATGTGATGCTGTCCCCATGGTCGTCATCTTCAGGCTGGAAGGGAGTGCTTCTCCTTGGGTTCAAGATGTTTTGGCACAGAAATGTAATTTTTAGATCTGGGGAGAAGCAATGGATCCCAACACCTTTCCAGAGGCTTGAATACCCAGCCAAAACTGTTGGGTGAGTGACCCCAAAATGCATTTTATTCCAGAAAATCAAATCTTGAGATTTCTAACACAAAGTTTCACATTTTTTGACTGCTTGGGGCTGTTTGCTACCTTTCTGTCTCCTCTGTGTTTAATCACGACAGCCTGAAAAAAACCCAACACCCTTTTTTCTCATTCTACTGATGTTTCACTTTTATCTAAAAGAAATGAAACGCTCCTTCGCCTCCGGCCCACGGCAGCCACCGCTTCTCCACTGCGCTCCTTGGGGAGGGGATGTCTGGATGCCTTGCAGCTGCTCCTGCCTCTCACATGCATCTCCCCTTCCCCGAGTCTCCTCTCTGCATGTTTTTGGACCCTACTCAGAGCTGCAGCAAGGACAGGAAAGGTGGTTTGGTGCGAGAAGCTGAGCCAGGCACCAAGGGTCCCTAGGGTGGCTGGTGGAGCAGGGTGAGGATGGGGTCCTGTATATCACGGCAGTGTGAGCTCCTGTGTCACCCATAGGGAGAGGGGGACGGGGCTGTCCCCATGCACTTGGCAGCTGTCTCTGTCTGCACTCCCACTGCTAGCAGGGGGATATTTCCTATCTGAGAAAGCAGATGTTGGTTAGGAGCTTCCTAAGCAGTTTCTCTTCCCTCCTAGAATTGCTGTTTGAAGAGAGAATTAAATTATCTTTTGTTGTTGGTTTAGGGGAGAACAAAACCAAATGTCACCTGGAGAAGTTCCTGCCATTGCACCACGGGGGCTGGCGCTGCTGCCCCAGGACTGGGATTAGCCCGTCACCAGGAAAGCTGCCGTGGTGGATGGTCCCCAGGGGGATCAGATAGATGATCGATGCTGGGATTAGCTTGTACAATGGCTGCGGTGACAGGAGTGACCTGGAGCGGCAGTTTCACCCTGCCTGTGCTTGCACTGTGCTAACCTATCCTCATGGCCTCCAGACTGGTCCATGCACCGAGTGGTGTCAGGCCTCTGCCAGGCCGGTGAGGGGCTCGGGGCAGCAGAGCTGCAGACAGCAACTGCCACAGATGTTCCGCATTTTGGATTTCTCCCCTTTCCAGCCTCGTTAGTACTGAAATTAAAAGCAAGTGTTTGTGAATTGGTAGCTGTTCTCCAAGACCCTAATTAGCAAATCTCTTCATCCCCCGGGGCTGCAATCTAATAATAAAAAAAAAACCCTAGCACCCAAACAAGCCCCAAACCTTGTTTGATGGATCGGGAGCGCTACTGGAACAGTCGGAAGCGGCTCTTCCTGCTTAGTATGGTAATTAAACACTTCAATTGCAATTATTTTTGCAATTAGATAAGTCTCTAATTGTTATCATAGGTGGTGGGGGTTTGGGTGTGTGTTTGCCAGTTTTTCCTCCCTGAGCTGGAATGAAGTGTGGATGCTACAGGCGATTCAAGGCCTGCTCCTGTCTGGTTGGTTTGGAGAAGACGAGTTCTCTGCGTGCTCGGCTGTGGGGACTCCTTTCCTGCCTCTTTGCAAAGGAAGATGCTGATGAGGTAATTTCTTCTTCTGCTGTGGGGTGCTCACCCCAGGGCTCTCGTAGCTCCCTGTCCCCAGGCTATGTGAGGTAGGACGTTGCTGCCCAGGGCATCACCCTGCTGCAGGTCTCTCCCTGCCCACCGATGCTTTGGTGGGGCTCAGTGCTGCCTGGGCTGGAT